>SNQJ01S0146048.1:46870-62687 GCA_010110895.2 Picea sitchensis
CCTAGGAGTTGATCAACGGATAGGGTCTTAAGATCATTTAGTTCTTCCATTGCACAGACTTTTGGATTAAATTTATCAAGCAGAGATCTTAAAATCTTTTGAACCAAAAATGATTCTTCAATCTTCTCACCAAGACCCTTCATGGCATTCACAAGTTCTTCAACTCTTAAAAAATAATTGCTAACTATTTCATTTTCATTCATCTTTAGTTGTTCAAACTTCAATCTATATGTTTGAAGTTTGGAATCTTTTACTCTCTCATTTCCTTCATAGCTGCTAACAAGTTTATCCCACATAGCTTTAGCAGTTTCAAGATGCATCACCTTTACAAACTCAGCTTCAACAAGTCCATTCACGATAGCATTCATTCCCTTAGAATTAAATCTAAACTTTGACTTATCATCCTTGGAGGGTAGCACATTAAGCTTTGTATATCTAGTCTCTACTACATCCCAAACGTCAGCACCTAAGGCCATTAAGTATGTTCTCATTCTAACCTTCTAGAAGGCAAAATTTGTTCCATCAAACAGAGGAGGCTTAGTGGCTGAAGTCCCTTCATGAATTGTCATGTTTAAGCTTACAAATCTACCTTTTTATAAAATGAACCTTCTCTGATACCAATTGTTGAAATTACTAAGATAACTGAGAGAGGGGGTGAATCAATTACTACTGTGCTTAAACAATTTTAAGTCAATTAAACCATTTTTAATCTTTCTCCAAGTGACCATCAATATTATACAACATATGAACACCATAAATAATGAGCATCAATCACACATAAGATATACACAGAGACATATTTTCACGAGGAAACCCATAAAGAGAGAAAACCTCTTCTTCTTTGAAAAGATACACAATCTTTTAAGTTATGTACATCATCTATAGTTGAGCACCAACTCAATGTGAGGCTACTACCTCTGTTTTACAAGCTCCAACTTGTTTGAGAGCACCAACTCTCTGGTTTCTCTAGCACCCACTAGAAGGAAGCACCAACTCCCTGAGTGTTCCAACATCGACTAGATGGAAGCACCTACTTTCACTTATACAAGCACCAACTTGCATACAAAAAACTCTGTGTTTTCCAATGCACCACCCTGCCACCCTATTTTCTAGCCACAACTAGATGGAAACTACAACTCCCAATATTCAAGTATCAACTTGAATATTAGAGGACCAAAGTCCTCCCTAGCACCACCCTACCTCCCTGATTATAAATAAATGACTGAATAACCAACAATACAAATATATCAATTCTTACCACTTCTTCACTATTCTGCAATTCCTTCTCCTATGTTCATACTTGGCTTGACTTGTTGTCTCTTTCTTTTTGTTATTTCTCTATCCTTCTCATGCTTCTTTTATATGTGCACATTCTGCTCTCTTCACCTTTTCTGTTCTGTTCATCTTCTGTTCCTTATCTCTGAGATTTCTTCACACTGCACATATTGTAATTTTACCTTTCTACAATTCAACTCATTTTTCAGTCAGAATAACCAACCTTACAAAGTCGCTGCATATCTCCTTTTGTACACACCAGCCTCATCAGTTACACCTCAAATCTCCTTGGGCAAAGACAAAAACGTCTCAACAACTGAATCGCCAACCGATCAAGAACCATGATTCGATTTTCTGCTAACTGAATCATAACTGAATACTTAATCGTAAAGATCAACAGTAGCCCTTCGATCATGTTTTGAATTAACAAGCACCATTGGATTAAATCCGCAAGGTCTTGTGTTTATCTAATATGCCCACTGGCTGTGACCACGTGCTTGATCAAAATGCGTTTCGCATTTCGCATTTCGGCAATCCTATGTCGAAGGGTCTCGACACTCCAAGTTACGATCCCCGAAATGGAGCTTAGCTTCGTGCTAGCTCCTCCCTCTCATATGACCATCGACGATGACCACAGCCTACGCCAAAAGGCGTTTCGCAAATTCGCATATCGACGTTCCTGTGATGAAATGTCTCGACACTCCACATTGTCGCAAACTCCGAAATGGAGCTAGGCTTCTCTAGCTCTGCTCTCCAGTGCTCGATGATGTGACCACGAGATAGGACCACCGTCTAGTCCCTTGAGCGCTTCTTTCTTCAGATCAATGGTCCAAAACTTTGATGATTCGACGGTCCAGATCTTTTCGTGATTTCGTATATCGCGAGTTCGAAGTGTAAGAGCGCCTCCTTCCTTTGACTTTCCAGTCAATGAAAAGATGATCTGTCGTCACATGTTTTCCAAATCAAACGACTGAGATTATATCGCGATTTCGCAACTTCACGGGCCTTCGTCATGCCTGATCAACGGTCCATGATCTACCTTTGATCAACGACTCAGATTAAATCGTGATGTCGTATTTCACGATTTCAAAGGATAGAGCACCTCCTTTCTTTGACTTTCCAGTTAGCAAAATGCCAATGGCTCGCCATGTGTCCTACTTGAAGATGGATGGTCCTCCTGCTTTCAGGATTTTGTAGGCCCGCTTAATCTTGTACATAAAGATCGTGGTCATTCTTATGGATCCAACGACGGTCGGTCTTCAAGCTCAGATCTAATGCCTGAGATCTGTTCTCTTCTACTGCACGTTACTCCTATTTGAATTCAGATCTGATGGTCATCGGGGATTTTGAGTGAGATCCAACGATCATCGTTTCTCTTCATAGTTGATCTTGCCATTGTCATACTATCGGTGCTCTGCTGATCGTGCTGATCTTTGCCATCAATGACAAACATGCATACTCTGCCTCTGTCTGAGAACATGCCAACATTATAGACATTGGCATAGATACTAATCAAATTCAAATGAAATGATTAAAAGGGATTGCTTTGGTTTTTAATTTTTAATTAAAAGCTAAAATGATACTTTAAAAAGAGAATAACCTACCACTGCAACTAGCACGAAGTCAAATGAAACATATATTTATAAAACATGGAAAATTATTTTTAAACTTATAAAATCAAATGAAATATATATTTATAAAACATGGAAAATTATTTTTAAACTTATGAAGTCAAATGAAACATATATTTATAAAACATGGAAAATTATTTTTGAACTTCCGTGTAATTCAAAGTGTCATAGATCCCCAGACAGATCATGTATCTCAAAATTACTTTTGAAATTATGAAGTCAAATGAAACATATATTTATAAAATATGGAAAATTAATTTTAAAATGCCGTGTAATTCAAGGTGTCATAAATCCCCAGACAAATCATGTATCCCGCACAGAAAACAAACGAAGAGGACATTCCAATTCAATCTCTATCCTATTGAATCATAAACAATCGAGCATGTGCCATTTTTATCTAAAACACAGTCTAGGGTATGTGATAAAATGTACAGAGTCAACCATCCCACATATTCCAAATGTCCGAGAATGATTACTAAGAGTGTCCTATGAATCACACAAGAGCCACAAATTTGCATCCACAAACTAGGAAACTCTGATCAATGGCCCCAAGCTCTATGCTAAAGGAAAGATCGGTGGGAGAACAAAACACTTAATTTGTTTGCTTCAGAGTAAAACTAAACTTTTCAAATGATAGTTTTGCAAGTTACAAGGTTGAGGATGTGCATGTAAATTGGTAACCTATTATGATGGTAGGAAATAAGTAATTTTATGAATTATATATACGATTTATTTTTCAAAATGATTTAATAAGAACAACTTGGCATGGTTATGTCATTATCAAGACTATCCACTGCTCCTTTGAACTATATTTCTTTGGCCATGTCAACTACTGTTCAACTCTCCTTTAAATATACTTCTTTAGCCATGTCAACTCCTGTGTTATTCCTTAAAATAGAAACAAATATTGCCATTAGCATCTATGGTTATATAAACATTGGCATGGATAAGAATCAAATTCAATAAACATTAGCATGGATAAGAATCAAATTCAAATAAAATGATTAAAGAGGATTATGTTTCTATGTTGATATAATATTACATTTTGAGGAATAATTTTACTTAATAATTTTTCTCTATGATTCAA
Organism: Picea sitchensis; assembly: GCA_010110895.2. Classification (NCBI taxonomy): domain Eukaryota; kingdom Viridiplantae; phylum Streptophyta; class Pinopsida; order Pinales; family Pinaceae; genus Picea; species Picea sitchensis. Next base: position 50,864 of record SNQJ01S0146048.1, read on the forward strand.
TATCCACTCAGAATAGGTGTTGAACATATATACATGAATTTGTAACTTATACATTGTAGAAAATGTGTAATTTGAAAATATATAATAATGATGATTAACATTTACTAAAATCAAAATTGATCTATCTATTATTATTTAAATTTTATTAGAATATTATTTTCATACTAAAAAAATATTACCAAAAACTTTTCAAAATAACTTTAATTTTGATATCTTAAAATGTTAAGAATATTAATATTATGACAAATATTTTATAGTCTCTAAAATATTAATTAATTACTTTATTAATTCATAGATATTATGACATATAGAACATGATTATTTTCTAAATATAATTGCTCTATATTCTCTCTATAACATGCATCATAGATAGAGAGAATAAAACATGTTATTAACATGAATGTTTAGTTACTACTATATTATATAATGTTATTCTTTCCTTTTATAACCATTACCCTAGTTACTCGGAGGTTACACATAAATATTAAAAAATTAAATTCATATTACTTGGTTTTGAAGTTACAAACAAATACTTAAAAATTATCTTCTTATTACTTGAGGAATATTACATCTTGGAAGACAAAATCTACTCTACACGGGTGGTTAAGAAAAACTCACCAACTTTTGTTGATGTAAAGATTTATGATATGGAAGTAAATTTTAAGATAAAAAATGGGATTATAAGAATATGAATTATGGAAGTAAATTTTAAGATAATAAATGAGATTATAAGAATATGAGTTATGGAATTAAATTTTAAGAAAATAAATGAGATTATAAAAAGAGAAAAATGATTGTAATTTTAAGAAAAAAAAATTATTCATTAAAAAATTATTTATTAATTTAAGTTCAATTTTCATTATTTAGTAGTTTAAATAGAAAGATGTAAATACAAATCACCTTAGATTTATCTTAACTTCTTATATATTAAATGTTTAGATATATTTCAGCTTAAGATGGATTTTTTTATTTAAAAATTTAAAAAATGTTACATGATAAATATTTAAAAAATATAGAAATGGTATTTTAGTATTAATGTTTTTAAGATTGGGATGATAATAATATGTATATAAAGATATTTTTATGAATAGTTGGTTATAGTAATTTTTCGAATGAGTAGTTTTAAATTCATGTGAGATTGACCTTTTCTACAACTTCTCTGATAACTATTTTACCACAATCATTAGTCCTAACCACCCAAGGTAAACTCAATTGAAAAATTTTGTGACAACTATTACACCTCGTTCAATTTTATGGTTTTCTTCTCTCTTGCATGATATTTTTAACCTTTTATTTCATTAAAATGATATTTTTAACCTTTATATCATTAAATTTTGATTAATTAGGTAGAATCTAGATTTCAAAAGTGTGAATTTTGATTTTAGAAGTTACAATATCAAGGTTCTTGCACAAAGATGATGGTAAAAAAAGTGGCAATGCAGTGCGAAGGAATGCATGGACATAGGAAATCATGCACATTCTTAGAAATGTGCATGTATTCCTAATCCTACAACTTTGGTGCTCAGTGAACTGCCACACACTCTTTCCAAATAGGGTTTTTTAGGAATGTGCATGCATTCTTGTGTTGAGCGTGCATATGCATGCGAAGGAATATGCAGGCATTCTTGAGTACAAGCACACACATGCTTCAGAACGTGTGCATGTTCTTAAGAAGGAGTGAGTGTCCATTATTGTTCTTAGATCCTTCAATCATTTTCCCTCTATCTTTGGGTCAAAGAAAATGTCCAGGTTCATTCATATGCACACCTACTCTAAATAGTTAACTATGTGGGAGACCATGCAGTCAAGATAAACCCCACCAAGGGTAGGAATGTAGAGTGCATAAGTAGTGATAAAAAATATCTTGTTACATCCTTGTAAGTTTTAAACATGTGAAGGAACATCCCAAAAATTTGGGTTGGGGGTAGGACTAAACAGGGAGGCTTGGTAAACCTCCCCTATGACACCCCCACTCCCTTGACACAACAAGAAACATGTCTGTATTGATTCCAAGACCCTCATACACATACCTACTGCTAAAAAATACATAGTGGCACCAACATCCACAACCATAGGCCATACCAATGAGAAACACCTTGGACTCATGCATCTAAGGAAAAAAACAACACGTTGAACCCACACACATGACCTGCCAAGTATATCCATTACCTCTTACTAGGAATATTGGGACCAATAGAGGCTTTGGCGAGGTAGGTATCGACCTTAATATAAAGGGGGGTTATATGTAGGGAGGGAGAATGTGGAGGAGTTAGAGAGGGAGAGAGAGTGGAAGATGGATAAAGAGAGCGAGGTATAAAGGAGGGAACGAGATATTAGAGAGAGGAAGAGAGAGTGAAATGGAGAGAGAGAGAGAGAGGGTGGGGGGAGTAAGGAAGATATTGAGGGAGGGAGGGAAAGGGAGGAAGAAAAAGAGAGGGAGGGAAAGGGAGAAAGGCAAAGAGAATGACTGGGGAAGGGATGATTTTAACGATATAGATTTATTTTAAAATGTAGAAAGCTTGGTGAATATTTATAATCCTTCATATGCCAACTATAAAATCTTTGACGATATTTTGTAAAAATATTCAAATTTATAAGGATTTTATGTAGTTTGTATAAAGTTTTGATGATTTGTAAGGTAAAATAATTTTATCCTATAGAATTTGGGTGAATCATTTTTATAATAACAATTTGTTTTTTGTAAAAACCTTGCAAAATTATCCCATGAGTGAAATTTATCCCCAAAAATCATCCTCGAACTAGGGTAGAGAGAGAGGTGGGGAATATGTGGGGGAGAGAGAGATGGAAAGAGGGAGAGAAAGAGAGAGGGGAAGAGGGGGAAGGGATAGAGGAATATGGAGAGAAGGGGAGAGAATGAGTGAGCAAGAGATTTGTCAGAGAGAGAAGGGAAGATAGAGGGAGNAAGAGGGGAGAGATAGAGTGACATAGGGAGGGAGGGAGGGAGTGAGATGGTGAGGGAGAGGAATAGATAGAGGAGCGGGTGAGAGAGCATGAGAGAGAGTACGGGGTGAGAGGTAGATAGAGAGAGAGAGAAGGGGGGGATGAAGAAGGGGAGAGAGGTAGAGACAGAGAGAGAAGGGGGGGATGAAGAAGGGGAGAGAGGGAGAGACAGGTATATATAAAAATAGGGATGGATACATAAGGGGGAGATGGAGATATAGAGACATACAAATATGGAGAGAGAGAGGGAGAGAGAAGGTGGAGGGTAGATAGATATACAACTAAAGAGATGGAGAGAGGGGAGAGTGAGAGAGAGAGAGAGAAGGAAAGAGGATGAGAGAGAGAGAGGGATTAGGATAGATCAAGTGAGTGTGCGTGTGTGTGTGTGTGTGTGTGTGTGAGAGAGAGAGAGAGAGAGGAGGGAGGGGGGGAGGGAGGGAGAGATATAGAGAAGGAGGGATTGGGGAATGGAGAGTGAGGAATAGGTAAAGAAAGGGGGGAGAGAGAAAGTGGGGTAGATAGATATAGATATAGAGGGAGATATGTTGGGGGAGAGACAAAGGAAAAGAGGGAAAGAGTGGTAGAGGGGGGAGAAGGGAGTAGAGGGAGAGAGTGGGAGAGAGATTGTGCGTGTGTGTGTGTGAGAGAGAGAGAGAGAGGGAAAGAGAGAGGTAGGGAGGGGGATTAGGGAGATTCAACAAGAGAGAGGTGGAGAAACAAGGCGGGGGGTATGAAGAGAGTGAGAGAGAGGGGTAGATTCATGAGAGAGAGAGAGGGGGTGGACAGAGATAGGGAGGGGATATGAAGGGAGAAACAAAGAGGGGTAAATGCAGGAGAGAGAGAGGGGGGAGAGAAAGAGAGGGTGAGAGAGAGAGAGAGGATTGAGCCTCAAGTTTTCTCCACCATCCACGTTCTAAGAAATGAGACGCATACCTAGAACTCACAACTTTCTAATGGTTCACATATACAAATTATGAGATATATGATACTCTCAATGTATTATGTGGTGAATAAAGGCACGTTTCTTGGATTTGGATGCATGGAAGCTTACTTTATGTCATAATGGTTGATTTTCCTCCCTTTACCATGTCTAACGCCCCATGATGCATACTATGTTCTTGAAACCTTTGAATGGTTAGGATATTGCAACTCGAAGGACAAATATCCCACAAATAAATCATCTATGGTGGATTTAGGACTCATTGATGGTTGTTGATCCCTACAAGGTACTTTTTATGCTTATTAAGAAAGTTTCATCACTTGACCTTGGTCCAAGTATTCATAGTAATACCTACTTCTCTATAAACCCTAATGGTGTTAATATTCCCACTAAGAGGTAAATGATATTCTTGGGAGGTCATCTATGTGGGTTCTAGTTGTTGTTCATGGTTGAAGATTTCATGTGAGTTGAAGGTTTTGTTTGTGGCCTTGGATGCATGAGTTCAAGGTGTTGTTCATGGGCCTAGTTTATGGTTGGGGATGTTAGTGCCAGTAGGTGGTTTTGAATAGTTGGTATGTTTCCCAAGGTATGGAAAATAATACACATGCATTGTTTGTTTCCGTAGGGAGGGATTGGCCAACCACCCCCCATTCTAGTGTTGAGGGGTAGGATCCCCCAATTTTTTTGGGGGGTTCATAAAGGGTCATAAGAAGTCACAGAGGGTCACTTCACAAGGATTTTGTGTTGTAAGTGTAGATTTTAACCTTGTACAATATTTACTGCAAACAAATTTTCAGTAAAAGAGTAGAAAGATACAATGGAAAATACAAACATTACACAGAGATTTTTCCCTTGGAAACCAAAACCGGGAAAACCAACATATTCTATATTCATTCATAATGATACATTATTTACAATACAATATACATATAGGAGACAACGACATCCAAAACCCTAACCCAATGATCTAGATTAGTCAACAACCCTAATTCCTTAACTAGAAATAGAAAACCATCGGAAAAAACCATGTGCCGAAAAACCACCTAAATATGTGACACATTTCCTGAGGCATAAATGTTTTTTCTCGGGGGCATTGCCCCTGAACCCCCGGATGGGGGGAATTCGCCCCCTTACGCACCCAACACAACACACAGACACTACTACTTGTGCAAATAATATAACACATACCCAACATTATCCCACTTGTTTTTTTCTTTGCATACAGGGGGTTACGGGGTTACATAGTCAACAATCCATGGCAATAATGCTCATGGATCCTCTACACGAAGAGAAATTCTCAGTTCTCATATATTTTCTAAATAAATCTGCAACATTCTTCAAAGTGTCCACCTTCATCAACAATACTTTCTTTTCTTCAATCATGTCTTTCACAAAAGGGTATTGAATATCAATATGCTTCGTCTTTGAATGATAAGCTGGGTTCATTGCCAAAAAAATTGCACTCTGACTATCAAAATCTATCCTTACAACTTGTTGTACCTGTTAGTACTCTGATCTAAAAGAGAAAATAATATTAAATTTTGATGCTATGTTCCAGCGACACATGTGTCAGATATAGGCATGCTACTGAAAAAGTGTTATTCTCATAGCGCCATCATAAAACATTATATCACTTCCCCAAAAAAAATTCCTTTTCGGGCCATATCTAGATTTTTCGGGCCATATCTAGATGGCATTTGTTATTGATATATCGTGGAAATGTTCATGTTGGCACCTAACAAATCAATGTTAAATCAGCATTAACTAAAGTGTTTATGAGTTAAAATGTATTTTTTTTTGGCAAATTTGGTCTTATTAAGCCATTTTAACTTCTCTAGTCAGTTTGGGTTTCTGCTACAGTTTTCATGATTCATTTGGGAAAAACATTATTGGCCAAGGGCCAATTAAGCACATCGGGCATTAAGGTCAAAGTTCACCAGCCAAACATCGAAACACAACACAGGTCAACACATAAGTCAGAGATAAGCGCCAAGCCAACGAGGAAGAGCTTCCGATGAGGACACCACTATGCTTAATTCTCAACGCGTTAATCAATGTTAGGAGCACTGACATATTTAAACAACAGAAAAGTGTTTTTTCCGACAAATGTGGGATTTGTTCTGCAAAATAAAGAAAAATACAGTGTCAAAATTGTCAAAACCCTTATGCCAAGTGTCATACCAATATTATCATCAAACAACTGAAGATCATGATTCAGCAGAGCACTTCCTAACAGATGAAAAGATTGCGCCGAGGTGTCAACACCCATCATAGGGAATATCAAAGCTACATGAGTACAGAACATTTATAGCGATTTGAATGAATGGAGCTAAGTCTGCAAGCCTGCAACTAAATTTTATATTGGCATCTCCATTTCCATTGATGGACTCGCATCATATGATCTCTTTCATTGCATTTCTTGAGTCTGTTTCTTCCGCTCATTTGGTTGTGGCACCTCTTTCTACATTGCGAAACTGGGATTTAGAATCCCCAACACCGTAAGAGCTCATCAAATGTCCATTCAAACACTAAATTTAAATTGCAAATTGCTAGGTTGTGGTTTCATATATTGCCCCGATTTGTTATATGAATGTGTAGTCTGATCTTTATGGGTTCTTGTCAATCGAAGCTTCATTAAAGGTAAAGTATGTCATTCATTCCTTATCAAATTGACCATTTAGAGTTGAAACCTTTATTACTAATCTTAGTAAGAGGGGATTGGTAGCTGCTGCAACTGCTGATAATTGCAATAAATCTGGAGAACCAAGGATCAATACACTTCCTCCTACACCGCAAGGAATGAAAGTATATAATACTCAAGTAAAGCAATTGATCATGAAGCCTGCTCTCAAACGACAAACGAGATGGAAATCCAAATGTGATCGTGGCGGTGAAGGAATTTGAACTAAGGGTGACTGTGCAATTAATGGATTTACAGGAAATAATTGAAGAACAGGTGCAAACTTATACTTTTGGCCAAAAACACTGGAGCTACCAATTTTGGACCAAATAAGATACACATAAACCCGTTGGCATGCTCCACGTAAAGGGTATTAGGGACATTAACTTGAAAAAGAAAGATATACTGGGGAAATTTGGACCATATATAAAGCTCAAGATGATGGAAGAAAAAATTTCTATCATATAAAACCACAGCCAAATCAAGTAATTTGAACCCATAATGGAACGAGGAGTTCAACTTCATTGTTAAAGATCCAGAATCTCAATGGAATCAATTCACACTTTCGATGGCAGTTTTTGATTTAAGGGAGGAAATTAACACGAAGTCGCATAGCCATCCCATATTTTAAGAGATTTGTCAAGTTAAAAACAAAGCACATGGAAGACAGTCAACAATTAAAGGAGATTTCCAGAAAATCATGGACATTCAGAGTAGACAGGGGGCAGTCAAAATAATATCCAGGACACATAGCAAAAATGAAGGCAATTCTAAATTAAATGGCTCGAGATTGAAGGCACAATATCATCAAATTATTGGTGACAAAGAATGGAAGGCATAAATTGTAGCATCTAATCCTAACAACTGCTCGATTCTTGGCAACAACTAGTAATTATCTTTTATTTTTTAGTTTGTTGTTAGATATGGACTTAAAAAAATTGTAACAGTTAGGAATCTTGGTTTTCTATAAAGTCTATGATTTGTAATGTAACAGGGAGGAGGCCCGAGAGGCTTTAAGAGAGACTAGGGAATGCAGGACTGAGATTCTCTTTTATGATTGTAAAGAAGGAACTATTTCATTTTGCACTCAATACTACAACCCTTTTGATGAGCATACTTTTTCCTCTAATCTCATTCTTCCTTTTCTTACATGTAAAAAATGTTATCTTTGCAATGCATTGAAATTATATTGTTATGTTGATAAGGTAGTGAATATTTCACTGATTTCTTTCCCATTCCAAGACTTGTTTTTAAGTACCTTATTCTTTGTTTCTGAATGACATTTAGGATCACAAATCTTCCTATGTGAGTGAACAGATTGGAAACTTGCATATTTCTTTGTTCTTATGGTTTTATCTTCTTTATTAAATTGAATACCATTGACTAAGTAAGTGTGATAAACACTTATTTACAATCAGAGATTGATATTCTCTTTCTTCATCTAAAACCTCCAACCTTTTCAAAAAAACGATATACATTTGTCCATAAAAACCATTGCAATAATCTGATGATGCCCTAGCTTTCCCTCTCACAGTCAAGTGCAACTTTAGTGACTAAAAGTACCAACCCAATACCTAAACACAATCTTTGTAACCATACTGCTTCCTTACTTGCATGAGTGGCTACCATGTATTTAGCTTATGTAATTAAAAGTGCCACTACAACCTGTCTTTTGCTCATCTAGCTTATTGCTCCTCCAAACAGGTTAAACACATACCCACTTGTAGATCTCCTACGATCTATATCTCCAACCCAATATGCATCCACAAAGCCATGTATATCCACCACTCTATCCAATCTCGGTCTTCCTTGGTAGCACAATCCATAGCTAGCAGTGCCACGCAAATACCTAAAAACCCTTTTTATTGTTGTCCAATGCTCATTCCCTGGTTTTGACATATACCTTCTCAAAAAACCCACTGCATGTGAAATGTATGGTCTAGTACAGACCATTGCATACATCAAACTGCCAACTGCACTCGCATATGGAACACGATACATGTCCTCCCCCTCTTCTTGTGTCTTGGGACATTGATCCGCAGATAACTTTACACCAACAAGAATAGGACCCTTGACCAGTTTACATTCCTGCATATTAAACCTCTGCAATATTGTCTCGACATATTTTCTCTAATTTAACGAGAGTTTCCTTTTTTCTGATCTCTTTTAATTTACATGCTCAAAATGAAATTTGAAGCACCGAGATCCTTTATGTCAAATTTAGAGGACAACTGAGTTTTCACATCCTGGATAATCTCCTTGTTGTTTCCTATCAACAACATGTCATCCACATACAAGACCAAATAAATCAAATGATCACCAATTAATTTAAAATACATGCAATGATCCTCTTTGCTTCTTGTGAAGCCAAGTCCCAACATATAAGTATCAAATTTTTTATACCACGTCCTTGGTGGTTNAGCACCGAGATCCTTTATGTCAAATTTAGAGGACAACTGAGTTTTCACATCCTGGATAATCTCCTTGTTGTTTCCTATCAACAACATGTCATCCACATACAAGACCAAATAAATCAAATGATCACCAATTAATTTAAAATACACACAATGGTCCTCTTTGTTTCTTGTGAAGCCAAGTCCCGTCATATAAGTAACAAATTTTTGATACCACATCCTTGGTGATATTTTTAAACCATACAGGGACTTTTTTAGCTTGCATACCAACTCCTTCTTTCTCTTCACATCATAACCTTCTAGTTGCTTCATATAGATTTCTTCTTCCACATCCCCATGTAGGAATGTTGTCTTCACATCCATTTGTTCTACATCAAAATCAAATGCAGCAACAACAAACAACATAAATATTATATAGGTTAACTTGGCAACATGAGAAAAAATCTCATCAAAATCGATTCCCTCAACCTGGGAATAAACCTTTGCTGCTAACTGAGATTTTTATTTCTCCAATTTTCCTTCTGCATTCAAATTCTTTTTAAATACCCATTTGTTGTCAATGGGATTTCTTCTAGTCAACAACGCCACTAGATCCAAAGCCTCATTCTTATCCAAATATGTCATTTCTTTGTCCATGGACCTTTTCCATAGATTTCCATCCTCTGAATCCACTCCCTCCCGGATAGTTCTAGGATCATCATCAGTAATAGAAAAATAAAAATTTGAATATAAATTAGATGGAGTATACCTTTCCGATATCCTTCTTTCTCAAACCGATCTCCTCAATAATGGAGTATGACGATCTTCTTCTTCTGATTCCTATTCTTCTGTAGAGTCTAACTCATCATCCTTTAAATCAAACTCTCTTTTCTTTGGTTCTTCCTTACTTGGTAGGACTTCCTATTTAACAACATATTTCATTTCTCTAAATACCACATCTCGTCTATACACTACCTTCTTAGTTTTTTGGTTCCAAAGATTATAACCTTTGAGACCATATTTATATCCAATAAAGATACATTTTTCGGCCTTCTTATATAGCTTAGTACTCTTTTCCTTTGGAACATGAACATATGCATCATAGCCAAATACCTTGAGATATGTGACAGAAGGTTCCTTACTAGTCCATACCTCTTGTGGAGTCTTATCATCCAATGCTGATGAGGGTGATATGTTGACCAGGTAACATGCAGTACCCACTGCCTCTACCTAGAATTCTTTCCCTAACTCGACACCATTGAACATGCACCTTGCTTTTTCCATCAGCGTCTTGTTCATCCTTTATGCAACCCCATTTTGTTGAGGTGTATATGGAGTAGTCTTATGCCTTTCTATACCACACTTCTTACAGAATTCTTCAAATTTATTCCCACAAAACTCTCTACCATTATCTTTCCTCAACACCTTAATTCTTTTCTCTGTTTGATTCTCAACAAGAGCCTTAAACTCTTTAAACCTGTCAAAGACTTCATATTTCTTCCTGAGAAAATATATCCAATTATTCCTCAAGAATTCATCTATAAATGAGACATAGTACACAATTTTTCCCGATGATGGGACATACACAGGTCCAAAAACATCACCGTGAACTATTTGTAAAATTCCTTCTTCCCTCATTGCAAAAGAGGGGAGTCTTGCTTGTTTCTGCTTCTCATATAGAAAATGTTCACATAAATCAAAATCCAGAGAGTAGTTAGACATACCTTCAACCATACCTTTACCATGTAGTAGTCGAAGACCCTTCTCTCCAATATGCCCCAGTATTTGATGCCACAACATAACCTTTTCTCCAGAGACTATAGGAATTATTTCTTCTTCAAATACAATATCAGGAACAATGGAACTATTAGAACCATCACTAATAGTGCTTCCTTGAAACTTATACAATGTTCCAAACTGAACTCCCTTTAGCAACACCATTGCTCCTCGAACCATCCTGTAGGTTTCCTTTTCAAATATTATTTTTGCCCCTGCATTGTCCATTTTTCTTACAGAAATCAAATTTCTAGCCAAACCTGGGATGTTTAGAACACCATGCAGTGTTCTAATCCTTCCATCTATGAACCTCAACTTGAATTTTCCTTGTCCTATTATTCTGGTTGTTGAATCATCACCTAAGAAAAAATTACCTCCATCATAACTTTCATATTCTCAGAACCACTCCCTGTTGGGAGTCATATGAAAAGATGCACCTGAATCAGCCAACCATGCCTCATGATCCAGGTGGATATCGGTGGCCACCCACCTTTTCCGACTGGCTCAAAACAATTTTCTGGCAATTTTGGCAATTTACTATTTTTAGCAGGTTTAAACTTCCGGGGCCATTTTGAGGGCCTAAATGAAGGTTTTTTGAGATCGAGGTTCTCAATGATAGCTGAATGCATGATTGAGGCCCCAAAATGAATCTCCTCGACGATACCTTTCCAACGAGCTATCACACGCCTAAAACAGAGATCGTATGCAAAAGTTACGACCACGGGAAGTTGATGTACTAACTTACCCAAACGGGGCCCACATGACTTTTGGCGCTTCATCTCCTAGGGTTAGGTTTTTGGATGTATATGACTTTTGGCATTCTTGTCTATTGTAAAAAGGCCTCTAGAGCCTCATTGTAACCATATTCTCACGGATGCGAGTAGCAGCCACATCTCTTCTCAGAGATAAGCTACTAGCGCCTTAGCTAGTTTATTTACATTCTGTCTGTAAGCATATTTCAGTCATTTGTTATTAATGAAATGAAGACTTATTTCCGCTGCATCTCTGCGTTTATGTGCATTTTTGTATTTCATTGTGTTCCTACATAAATCCGAATCAGTGGTATCATAGCGG
>SNQJ01S0146049.1:0-13461 GCA_010110895.2 Picea sitchensis
CTTGGTCGTGTCCAGCTTCCTCTTCAACCTCAGGATCGCTGAACTCTGTTGTACCCACTCCACGCCTATGGGTGGTTTCCATATCTTCGAGTCTCGTCCTGAGATCCTGTATTTGACGCTCCATCTCTGGATTCCCTGCTGGATTTCCTGTTGGTCTACCCCTTCTTCGCGCGTCCCTGTCCTCGCGATCAGGTGATTGCCTTTCCCTCCTAGGCGGCATTATGTCTCTTCTGTCTATGCTTCAAAAAACAAAGACACTCCCGCTCTGATACCACCTGATGCAACCTGCCCCTCAACGAGCAGCCGCTCCCACCAGGACCTTCTTCAAATCACAGGCCCGAAGAGTCTGAGCTCTTCCAACTCCCCTCGGAAATAACGAGTCACCCACAATAATCCTTCGGCAATCTCCCTCTTCGGAAATCGGGATATCGCGACTCAGGAGTTCACGGTTCATGCGAACACCATTCCCATACAAAACAAAACCCCGATCCCCGATGGTCAACGGGTCAACACTTCCCTTTATCGGAGATTTCCTTATTGGGATATCGCACTCTGCAATGTCAACCTTCTATCTTTAAAATCCTCGAATGCCGAGGTGCAAATCCACGATACTACGCCACCTGTACTCCACTAGAGTTTTCAACTTCCACTGTGCCACACGCCACGTCCTCGGGATTTCGCGGATCGCGAATCCGCGATGCAAATTTCTTCGTGGTCGACAACCCCGAAACACAAAACGCCGAAATCCCGAAGTTCGATGACACCTATTCTCCACTTGCTCTGGAGGTCCCACTCAGCTACGTCACCTCCTTCGCTCGTGCGATCGGGGATCGCGGGATTGCGATTTCACCGGTCGCAATTATCTTGCATCACAAAACCCTGAACTCCGATTCTTCGATGCCACCTGTCAACATCCCATTGGGAGGTCTAACCCCTTGACACCTGTCTCCCACTCGTGCTGTCGGAAAATCATGATTCGGGAATTCGCGTCTCTTGATGCACAAGGTCACGGTCCTTACAAAACCCCGAATCCCGACTCCTCAGGATCCTGCGCCACGTGTCCCCGATATGATCGACGGCTCCGATCGATTCGGGAAATCGCCGGTCTCGATTTCAAAGAGGTTGAACTCTTGCCTCCGGGAAACGTCGAACGCCGAACCCCGATCCTCAGGGATCCTGCGCCATGTGTCCCCTTTCTGATCAACGGCTCAGATCGATTCGGGGAATCACAACTCACGATTTCTTGAGGTGTAGAACTCTCACCTTACCAATCCCCGAACGCCGAAACCCCAATGTTCGATGGACTTTGATCCTCCACACCTGTGCTTACGGGTTCTCTTCCACGCAGCTCCTCCACGATCTGACGGTCCTCGGGATTTAGTGGAACTTCACTGGAGTTACACGTCATCGATTCTCTTCCTCTTGAGAATCCTCCGGCTTCTAATCTTTTCCTTGGTTCAATCTCTCCCAGGCCTGTTCCTGAGATGTTTGTAAGGAACTATCCCTTTTGATCTTTGTCTCTCTCTGACTCCTTCAGATACTTCTCTCGTTCTTCCTGTGCTCGACTTCCAACAACTCTCAAAGTGTTGAAGCCGTCTAGACCTGTGCAATCCTGCTAACACGGTCCAGTCCTCCTCTCAGACTCGGCTCTGAGACTTCAATTCGATCTTCACTCACCTACATGGTTCGAATAACCCAACTCTACTCTGGTTGACGAGAATAAGAGCTCGTTGTTGAACCCCCTCAACGCACTCTATGCGGAGGAATTCGACTGCACTCTATGCAGGAATCTCCTGGTTCGAACAGTGAATCAATTGGGACTTATTCCCTCATTCCCTCAGGTTACGACCCTGATATGCAATCACGTACGCAGCATATAAAAGATAAGCATATAAAGAAGCAAACATGCAAAGGCATAATATCAACAACACACAGAGATCAAACACATCCATGGATTTGAATCGAAGCTTTTCCTATTAATTCAATATCTATACATGGAATTTCTTCACAAGCTCTCTGCTCTGTTCCTCCTTGCTTCTGTCCTAATGCTGAATAATAAATCTCAATTATACAAGGAGGGTGCCTATATTCGTTTTCCCTCCTGGAAGTAAAAACTGTCTAATCTACAGCTAATTTCTATCTACCAGCATTAAAACCATTAAATGCCTGCTTATATACATTACATTACAAGTGCGCTCAGCTTTGAATGCCTTTAGTAAAATGGCGACGCAACAATACCAAGGTAGAATTCAAAATTTGAGGTTTGCTGGCTTGTCCAGCTGTCTCTTCTTTCTCCTCGCGTTGGTTCATATGATGAATTGCAGATGCTCCTGCATCAATTTTCCTCACTCATCCAATGTGGGGCAGTTGGACAATGTCGGGATTAAATTTCATTCCTTTTGTGAACATATCTGATTCGATAAATACACACAGAAGTGTTTCTGGGGGCCTTGGAGTTCAACCCCGCCTGTCACAACTATGTTAACTCACACATTCACGTCCTGCGACGAAGATTTACGGCCATAAGGCTGCCATGTGTCGTACATCAAATGACCCAAATCTACAGCCAGGAAAGGACCACTTGTCATACATTGTATGGCACAGATCTAGGGTCATCATAGTGCCACGATTCGATGGTCAGATGGTGTGGATATACGGTGAGGAAAAGGTTATGTGTCGATAATCCGACGACGAAGATCTAGAAGAAGAAAATGTCCACATGTCGAAAATTATAGGGCTGGAATCAATGGCCATGATAGTACCACATGTCAACGATCGGATGGCCTGATAGGCAGACCGTACTACAAAATTGGTACGGATCCCTAACCTTCTAGATCCAAGTGGTAGAGATCCAACAGCTAGAGTTGCATGGATCCTATGGCCTAGCAAGAGACATGTGTCACAGATCATATGGCCTGGATGCATATTTGATGGCCTTTAAAGGGCCATACTGCACAAGCAAAAACCCTTGTGGCGCAAGTCCAACGGTACAGTGCCAAAAATATGACGGTTTAGCAAGATCCACGTGGAGAAGAACAGACGGATTAGCGATAACCACATGGCTCTTCCTGTCATAGCTTCCCTTCGTCCAGTTCCAGATACGGAACCATTATGCCTTTTTTCATTTCAGAGGCAACCTGCTCTCAGGGTTCCTTGGATTGCGTGTTGGATTCATTGAATTGATGTTCGAGGGGCGTATTAGGATGGTAAATCATTATCCATTAGTAATTTGGATGGTAAATCACTTCAATTGTTCAAGTCATTTGTGATCGTTGAACGACTATGAAATGGCATATTTAAACTCTTGTCGTTCCTTTTGGGTACTCTTCAGCAGATTTTGGAAAGTTATTTCATCATTTGATGCATTTAAACACCCCAATAATTCATGTATAGGAAATTCACTTGTCCGAGATCATAATTGATGTTGTTTATAAATTACCCAACTTATAAATAATAAATAGAAATTAGATTGATTAGGCAATGGTTGTTCTAAGGATGGTAATCAATGAGACAAGCATGTGAGGAAAGCTTTAGGGTTTAAACATTATAGTTTCCCTTGATGCCCTAGTTGTTCAATGGTTTCCCATAATTTTATTATTCTAATATTTGGTCTATCTAGAGTGTTGTTGAGTGTGTTGCTTCCATAGGCCATCTATGCATAACAAATGTGCAACATCTCGTCCATGGGTTATCTTGTACCATGAATTCACACATGTGTGATATTTGGAAAATGGGTCATGAAAACATACTTGATGTGCTAAATGTATGCATGGGCCCAATGCTAAGTGATTGCATGGGCCCAATGCTAAGCGATTTATGCAAACCTGCCTCTACATGTTGAATGAAAACCTACAATTCTAGGTTGAATTCCAATCTAGCGATAATGTCATGTTAAACACATGTGTATTTAGCACCATCATTTGTTGCATATGGAAAATGATTGGGGTCAGTGCCCTCAAAACTAGCTTTGTTTATGCTTTAGCCATTACTAGGCTCTTCACTAACTTTAGGTTATGGATTGGTGCAATAAGCATTAACAAATGTATTCCCTTCTAAACATTAGCATCTTTCCAAGTCTATAAAATCCATACCAATACAAATGCCAAGTGAGATATAGGGACATCAAGCAAATGATCGGGGTTATTCCTCTCAAAACTAGCTCTGTTTGTTCTTTAGCCATTACTAGTCTCTTCACTAACTTTAGGTTAAGGCTTGGTGCACTAAGCATTAAAAATTGTATTCCCTTCTAAATATTAGCATCTTGCCAAGTCTATAAAATCAAGACCAATACAAATGTGAAGGCAACACCCAGTTAGATTCAATTTATTTACATATTTGCCAAGTCTATAAAATCAAGACCAATAGAAATGTGAAGGCAACACCGAGTTTGATTCAATTTATTTACATATCTCATTTTATGTATCCATCTCTTTCATTTATTCCTACCACTAGCTCACTATGATTTATTGGGTTTAGGCCTTTCTTTTCCAATATATAAGTGATTTTCCCCTTGGTGCCTTCTAGTTAAAGGCAAGTCCCCTTACAATCAACATTAGATACTTAGTATGAGACCTCTGCTCACCAGTCATACAAACACCCATCCTTTGAATAGTTATGGTGCTAATGCTATATATGAGGAATTATTATTTCCACTTATGATTCTAATGGAAGGAGTGTTGTGCTATTCATGGAAGTACACAGAAAGAGAAACCATAGGTAGGTTGAAATTAGCCTCCAAATATTGTAACTTCAAAAAATATTCTAATGATAATCATAGGTGGATTGACCATTTTGGGTATTGTATAATACCAAATCCCCTTTTGTGGATTTATTGTGTCTAATTCAATTTACAAACCTTCAAAATATTTTTTATACCATCTAGTTTTGTTGAGTTATGTAAAACAAATTATGCCCTTTTTTTTTATCTAACTTGAGTTCTATGATCCAATTACATATGCAATTATAATAGGTTGATTTTAATGGATGATTTACAAAAAGTGATAGTTCCCCATGTCAACACAATAGATCTCCCATCACTCTCTTTTTTCTTCTTTGAATGGATGATGGAATGGTACCTCTTCCCTGGGATTGAATACTAGAGATACCTCTGACTTGGCATGAACTTCCGCCCCCTATATTACTCCCATAACTACGGAATGTACTAAAGCAAGGAACAATGTAGGATGTGTATTAAACTTTAATAGGCTAACATATTGTTTAATGACCTATCCCATAGTGTTTTTATTCAAACTAGAGTTATAACTTTGGGTAGATCAACCAATATCTTAACTGTATATGTTTCTATGTTTTTTATGAATGGTAAGAAATAGAACAATTCTAAGAGGCCATAGTGTTGTTATTAAAACTAGAGTTATAATTTTAGGGTAGATCAACCAATATATTAACTGTATATGTTTCTTTGTTGTTTACGAATGGTAAGAAATAGAACAATTCTATGACGTAGGGAACTCACTATCATTGTATGTTTTCTTCCATCCCATTCTTTCTCACTTTAGTGTCAATCAAAATCATGGGTTAATGGAGAAATATGTCCTCCCACATATAACTTAAAGTAATAAACTCTACTAGGTTATCCTTCCTTTTAATATTTGTTAGAATTGACTTGATTCTAACACCCAACTATGTGTCCATCATAAGTCCATTTTCCTCCATGAGTTGAGAATAACCTCTCCAAACTCTTGAGATATATCAAATTCGATGGTTTCTAAAGTTCTAGGTGTTTATCGATGGGTGTCCACAACTACAAACTCTATTATCTATGCACAAGGAATTTATATATTTTGGTGTTATCCCCATTGCCATAAGATGAAGGTCTTTTGGTCCTTCCCATTTCCTTCAATACATTCAGGAAAGGTAAAAAGTCCTTGTTTATTGTTCTTTTCTCCACCATAATAACACATATATAGGTGCTAGTGACAAGCCAAATATATTATTTGGCTACAATCCAGATATTTGTTTTTCTTGAGCTTCATTGCAAATTGTTTCACCATTTTTATTGCTAGTTGATTGATCCTTGTATATCCCTGGTGCTAGATATGATGAGGGTTTGAATCTAATTCGTCTATTACACATATTACCTAGATATCAAACCATAGGGATCATGTATTACATTTTCGTATATAATTTAATTACCTCAGCAATTGTTCTTCAGAAGCATGTTTGAGTCGTCAATGTTTTTTTGTTTGTTTTCGGTACCCTAATTTTCTAAACACGAGTGGCTAGAAGTCAAGTTTCCACACACTTTGTTGAAAATATAATGATCTATGTTCTCAACATTCCAAATAACTCTAAGAATGGCCCAATGATCTCCCTTGGATACTAATTTTTGTTTCTTTTATTGAACAAACTTACTGCGATATTTTTGCAGAGACATGAGTTTTCACTCTTAGGTAACATACTTTTTTCACATCGTATAAATGTGAGCTTATCGTACGATCTTCCCTCGGGGGGAATCGTCATACCCTCTTGATCATCATTGATTTCTATTCAAGTGTTAAAAGTGATCATTTCCCTAGCTTGTTGATACACACAGATCAAATGCAAACAATAGGTACAATTTTCTTATTTAAATAACAAGTAATCACATTTACTTGTTGTCTGAAATGGTTTTAATTCATTGTTTAAATAAAACATGTTAAAAGCTTTCTTTATGTATTGTGCCTAGGAATTTTATGGTTTTCTTTATTCCCTTGAAACAAATCGGAATAATAAACATGGTAGTGACTTCATTGAAGGTTTAAATACCAAGACTATTTTAAAATTGTTAGCTGTAAAAATTGTAGGCTAACCATAGTGAAATTAGGGTTAAGTGAACCTACCCTATGCATTTTTTTCATTTATGTTTTTATGGTCCATAAATTTGCACCAATATTGAAATCCCTAACGATTGTACTAGCCCTCGAATGATGGATTTCTCTTGAGATCCAATGCCATTGTTCAATCTTACGTTCATGGATTGAAATATGTATCAAAAGAAGGTCAATTATCACAGTACCTGAGGTGAAAATATTGTTTTAAATATTGTGTGTTGACATATATTACCTCGCTCTAAATATTGTGTGATAAGCCTAATATTTCTTCCTTTTAAACCATCACTGCCCGATGGTATATCTCTGACATTTAACAAACACTCTGAATTTCAGTTGCTCGTAACTAGATAATGTTTAGATGAAATGATTCACAATTCTCATTGAAGACACAAGGAAAATATTTAATGCATTTTGTTATAACCATATTTTCACATATGCTCTCAGTTATTTTTAGAATCTAGCTGTATCTTCACAATTTCATTTTTACATCGGACTCAACATTTAAATCTATTCTAGAATTTCCGATTTCCATTATTCTAATTATATTGTGATATGAACCTTCATTCATTTATTAAATAATTATGGTCGTGGATGTGGAAATGCCTTAGATCAGAAAGTTTCATTTGAGGTAGATCCATGAGATTCCCATCATCTCTAAGTTCACCTCTCTACACATATCGAATTGCACAAGTTGATCAAGGGTGAATTGTTAGTATGTAGTCAAATATACAAAGTGAACAATAAACGTGTGCCAATTTTGAATGCCATTTTAACCATAAATCTGTTAGTGTTGCAATTCTAGGCTATACTTTGGGAACATATTATATATGCTAATATATGTTGTGTAGTCCAATTAAATTTTAACTTATATGGGAGTGTATTCTACATGGAATTGTCTTGCATTTTCCTACTCGAGCATAAAAATACAGAGCACCATGCCGACACTAAATTAAAAAACCAAAAGGAACAACATGGACCACCTTTCTATTAACTTAGATGTAGCATATTCTGCTAAATTACCGAGAGGTTAGAGTATATATGCTTGTTTAATCTAGATTGTTGTTTCTCATATCCATCACGTTCTCATCATTAAGAAATAAACAAAACATATGTTTAATGTCTGAAAGGAAGATTGGGGTTTCACATCGTTCATACCTCTACTCAACCTTCACGACACCACACAAGGCTATCTGATAGATCATATTTTGATTGTGGAGGCATATGGTATTATTGATAGTCAGGAAGGAAATTATAGAAATCAATCAAGTTGCATTGGGATAAAGACATTGACTAGGAAGAGGCTTCTAAACCCTCCCTTAAACCCCAAATCGATTCCTTTTGCGGGGGGAGAACCATGATTGAAGGTTCGAATGAGCTATCGGTTATGTAGGTGCTAGCTACAATCCAAATAGTTTATTTGGCTAAAAGCGACAGATTTTTTTTTCTTGAACTTCATCGAAAATATTTTCGCCATTTTTACTGCTAGTCGATTGATCCTTGTATATCCTGGTGCTAGCTATGATGAGGGTTTACATCTAATTTTTTTTTATTACACATATTACATAGACATCAAACCCTAGGGATCATGTATTACATTTACATATCTAATTTAATTCCCTTAGCAATCGTTCTTCAGAAGCATGTTTGAGTCACACACAACTTGTGGAAAATTTAATGATGTATGTTATCAACATTCCAAATAACTCTTAGATTGGCCCAACGACCTCCCTTGGATACTAATTGTTGTCTCTTTTTTTGAACGAACTTACTACGATAATTTTGCGAAGACTTGAGTTTTCACTCTTGGGTAACATACTTTTTTGACATCATATATGTTAATATCCAAATACTCAAAATATCGTAAAATGACAGAAGTACACACCATGTACATAATGTCAACGTGGAGAAAAACTCCAATATAGATAAGTTACACAATAACTCCTTAAAGAATAGGGTAACCCCCTCCAAATAATCAGATACCTTTCATCTTCCCCATTCCCCCAATAATGAATACATGATCTCGTATATATAACTATTCGCACTTGCACATGAGACCCCTTTATCACTAGGTCGACCCTATTACACATGTATTTCCACTTTACATGTACATTTAGGCCCATATATGCCCCCCCTTGGGGTCATATCATATACATTTAGCCATATATATCAGTATAAATGTGAGCTTATCTTACGATCTTCCCTAGAGGGAAAATCCTCATACCCTCTTGATCATCCTCAATTTCTATTCAAGTTTTAAAAGTGATCCTTCCCCTAGCTTGTTCATACGCAAAGATCTAATGCGAACAAGAGGTACAATCATCTTATCTAAATAACAATTAATCACATTTATTTTTTGTGTGAAGTGGTTTTAATTGATTTTTTAAATATCACATGTTAAAACCCTTCTTTGTGTATTGTTCCTAAGAATTTTATGGTTTTGTTTATTCCCTAGAAACAAATCGAAATAATAAACATGGTAGTGACTTCACTCAATGTTTGAATACCATGACTATTTTGAAATTGTTAGTTGTAAAAGTTGTAGGTTAACCATAGTGAAATTAGGGTTAAGTGAACCTACCAATGAATTGTTTTCTTTTATGTTTCTATGATCCATAAATGTGCACCAATATTCAAATCCCAAAAAATTGTACTCACCCTCGAATGATGGAATTTTCTTGAGAGCCAATGTCATTGTTGAATATTACGTTCATGGATTGAAATATGTATCAAAAGAAGGCCCATTAGCAAAGTACAAAAGGTGAAAATACTATTTGAAATATTGTGTGTTGACATATATTACATCTCTCTAAATATTTCCTTACAGACCTAATACTTATTTCTTTTAAACCATCATTATCTGATAGTATATCTCTCACATTTAACAAACACTCTGCGTTTTGGTTGCTCGTAACTAGATAACGTCTAGATGGAACGATTCCCAAATCGCATTGAGGACACAAGGAAAATATTTAATGCATGTTGCTATAATCATATTTTCACATGTGCTCTTAGTTAGTTTTATAATCTAGTTGTATCTTCACAATTTAATTTTTACATCGGACTCAACATTTAAATCTATTCAAAAATTTCCCATTTCCATTATGCTAAGTATCTTGTGCTATGAAACTTCATTCATTTACTAAATAATTATGGTCCTGGATGTGGAAAGTCCTTATATAACAAAGGTTTCATTTGAGGTCGGTCCCTGATATTCACATCATCTATGAGTTCACATATCTACACATATCGAATTACACAAGTTGATCAAGGGTGAATTGTTAGTATGCAGTCGAATATCCAAAGTGAGCAATAAGCATGTGCCAATTCTGAATGCCACTTTAACCATAAATTTGTTAGTGTTGCAATTATGGGTCGTACTTTGGTAACATATTATATATGCTAACATATGTTGAGTAGTCCAAATAAATATCAACTTACATGGGAGTTTATTCTCCATGGAATTGACTCGTGTTTTCCTACTCGAGCATAAAAATACATAGCACCATTAAAAACCCAAAAGGAACCACATGGACGACCTATCTATTTACTTACATGTGGCAGATTCTGCCACATTACCAAGATGTTGGAGTAGATATGCTTCTTTAATGTATACTATTGTTTCTCAGATCCATCCTATGCTCACCATTAAGAAATAAACAAAACATATGTTTAATGTCAAAAGGCTATATTATCGATGATATTTTGATTGTGGAAGCAAAATGTACTATTGATAGTCAAGAAAGAAGTTATAGAAATAAATCAAGTTTTAATGGGATAAAGACATTGACTAGGAAGAGGCTTCTAAACCCTCCCTTGAACCGAAAATCAATTCCTTTTGCGGGGAAGAACCATGAGTGAAGGGACGAATGAGCTATTGGTCAAGTATAATGTCACATAATCACTTATCTAAGAGGTTTGTTGGATTTTTTTTATATATTTTTTGAATAAATATAATGGGGAAAATCACGAGAGAAAAGATAAATATGGTATGAATTACCTCTATATATCTTGAAAAAATATATCACAAAACCGCAATGAGATCCATTTCCTTGATTTTATTAGCATTCCCAAAACCCTATTTCGATGACCCCAAAAATAATTTTCCTTGGAAGGATTAAGGGTATTCAAACAAAGAGACACACATGGAGAAGCATCTCGCAAGGATGCCATTAATGTGTTTTTGAATGAGATTAGGGTTTCTAAAGCCAAGAAAGTGTATAGGGTAGTTTCATCCTAGATACCCCTTAATCATTGTATTGTGGGTAGGAGTAAGGGTTTCACTTAGAAATAAGATGTGTGCCAAGAAATGGGATTTTTTCCATGTGTTAAATCATGGAATTGAAGAACAAGTTATTAAGGGGGTAGGTTCAGCTACTCGGGATATACTAATCACACTACCAAGCAAAGAAGAATAAAATCTCATTTCAATTAATTCTTGGTATGACTATTCAAAGCATTTTAAATCTTCATATCTTGAGACCATAAAATTCAAGTGAGTATTGCTTCTGGATTCAACACAACAATTGTTTTTTTTTTATGGCATGATGGAAACCCTAATTTATGATACATTATAATTTAAAAAAAGAAGAAGATATTGTTATGGAGGAACTAAATCTTAATTTCTTGGAGAAATACCACACTAAACCATCTTCCTACCAAATATGACAGATGAAGTATGATGACAATGGTGACTACCTGCGATTATCTACCAATAGGTTATGTGGACAATGTTGACATTGATATTTGCTTTGTGCAAATAAAGTTCTAATGACAATGAATAGAAATAACACAACTTTTCCTATCACTTTTGATGATATTTTACTTCATTCTCTTGTTGTATCCCTTGGATAATATGGATATCTGTTGTTGGTTATTTCCATTGAAAACAATGAAGAAATCGTTTTCAGTTGCTTATGGAAGATTTCTTAAATATGTTTGATCTTTTCACGGTGCACTTCTTTGTCCCTCTTTTCCCCATTATAGGGATATGATTATTCTAGGGAGGTAGATTGTGGTGGGGTCTATGAAAGGGTATCAATTGGATGTATACAAAATTTAAAGAGTCCACTTAGAAGAGCATGTATTAGATTTTAGTGGAATCACTAGCACTGACAGTCATTAACAATGTTCCACGGTTCACAAATACATAGAGGTTTTGGGATGGACTAGTTGAATATATATCAATATATATCAAAAGGTGAATATGATTAGAACCCTTGTGATCGAATTACTCAATCACTTGTTCATTCCCTCAGTGCCTTGTTAAGAAAATATTTTTTGAGAAGACAACCCAAGGAATAGTTGTAACATCTCGTAGAATTGGTCATTCCATTGATATTTTGTACCTTATATATTTAAATACTCTAATTCACCATTTTTTGCTATTGGTGGGCAAGAACATCATTGATTTATTCTTATTTATAAAAATGTTAAGCAACTTCAATAAGGATGTAATCTAAAAAGAAAAGAAAAAAAAGTTGTATGGTAGTATTACAATGGATAACTGCCACCATTTGGGATGAAAATATAAAGATAAGTTAGGAAGCATTATGGAACTTGATTTATAGGAATTGGAAAATATTTTGATTGAAAGAAAGGAAATGACAAAACATTTGTAACTTAGTATTGAAGGAATTGACAAGAGGAGGGAAGAGAAAGTAAGTTCAACTTATTATTTCTATGTTGATTTATTTGTTGTAAGATCTTGTGAAATTGTGTACTTATTTGATGTTGATATATGCTTATCATTGTCGTCGTTGGCATCATCATCATTGTCGTCGTTTTCATCATCATTATCATTTTCATCATCATCATTTCCATTGTCATCATCATCATAGTCATCATAATTATTGTCATGATCGTCATAATCATCATCGTCATCGTCATTGTAATAACCACAATCACCATAATCACCATGCAAAATCCTGATTTGGTCGATGTTCAAATGATCTCCCACAACTAAAGAAATGTACCCTCCTTGAGATTTGATTGTTAAAGTTTCTTCTATTATTAGGTTACTTTCAATTTACTAGATAATAATAGCATAGACAAGATCACTGAGAGAAACACAATCACAAGAGTACACAAGCATTTATCCTGGGAAACCCTCAAGGGGAAGAAACCCAACAAAAATTCCTTAATATATATAGCCAATACAATTCCAAGACAATGAACCAGACAACAATAATATCCAACATTGAGCAACACGCCTCTCTCTCTTCCTTCTTCTGCCAACCGACAACTGCAACTTCCTTCAAAACTTGTGCACTAGATGAGTGAGTTGAGTGTGGGTTCAAATGAGGCATTGGCCTCTTTTATTTATACAATTTTGGCATGTGTGGAAGTGTCTCTTCACTGGCAGGGCCGAATTCTTCTTCTGGGTGGTTATAACCACCTTTAATATATTATGGGGCCTCTTTAATATATTCAGGGGCTGACTTCTTTTTTAGCCTATTACAATTAGGGTTTGACCAATCCGCAAAAGGGAATTTGGTCAATTACAATGCCTGACATGATCAATCCACAAAAGGGGATTGATCTAATCAATAATAAATATATTTTATCTTTATCCACAAAAGGGGATAAGAATATTCTTTGCAATTACACAATATTTTAACATTAATAACTCTTC
>SNQJ01S0146049.1:19384-38734 GCA_010110895.2 Picea sitchensis
CCTCTTCATCAACAATTAATCTCTTTTGTTGGTTTGCAAGTCTAGATTCTTCGTGTGTGCAATCTATCCATAACTTATCAAACTTGGGTAACTTGCTTCTTGCACACACTCCTTGTACAAAAGGAATCCAAAATTTTGGAAACCCATTTAGGGTTGTGGTTACAATCTCCTTGTCACTAATGACATCTCCAATAGTTGTAAGCTAAGCTATGATCTGAAAAACTCTCATAAGGTAGGATGTGACAGATTCTGAGTTTTCCATCTTTATATTACAAAGGTTACAACAACTTTCAGTCTCTATGGGGAAGGGTAGTGTCAAGAAAGAAAGAACCATCGATAGCTGAAGGTCGTGGGCTGAGAAGCCGTCAAACTGACCTCGTCTAGTTCGTGGGCTGAGAAGCTGTTACCGGGCCATAGTAATTGGTCTAGCACCAGCAACACTAGCAGCAGTAGATCCAGCAGCATGGGTAGAAGCCAAGGTAGCAGGAGCAGTCTCACCAGCAAAGGTTTAAACCTTCCTATAGTAAGTTATTGTGCCCTCGAGAAAGTAATGTAGGTAATCATTCCAATCATAAACAAGATACAAATACTAATAGCAATCTTCAAAGTAGTAGTAATACTATATAAGGTTTTCATTGTTATGTCCTTCCCTTCGGGTGTAGAGGTAAGCCTTGTTCCAGCTTAGTCCTCCCTACTCAAAGTAAAAGCGCATGCATTAACCCTGAAATATAAAGTTAGTTCATTCTCCATATAGTAATTGTAATGAATCCTCACCCTCATTCGATATCGAATTCTAAACATCATTCTATACCCGATCCTAAACATCATTCTAGTCTTCGACATCATTCGATATCAATAGCGATATGTTAGATGTCAACCAAATAAATCCAATAATGTCATACTAATTAAAATAATGTGATGCCAACCAAATAGAACCATATATACTCATAACGAATAAAATCATAAATAATACTCTACTCGATTTGTGATTATCTCCATTCGTCCCAATGAATAAATTAGCATCTTTGCAACTGAGTCTAATTCCTACGCCATTATATACCTTCTTTATCTCCTGAAAAGAAACCTTTTCATTCCCCACTCCTTTTCTATGAAATCTAGTCTCCTGCGCCCTCTTCTTTGGATTGAAGCCCTCCTGGTCCGATTCACCCTTCCTAAGGTTATAGTATTGTTAGAGTTTAAGGTATAGATGGTATCAGTAGATATTGGGCCCCTAAAAGTGTCCCTTAAAGCAATAACACTTCGCAGGATCGCCACTTAGGGTGCCTTAGCCCAGAATGCATCAATAGTCTATGTGTTGGGCCTTATGGTAGGCGAATTAAAAGAAAACCCTAATTTAAGTATCTATGTCGTTTAAAAAGTGATGCTAATAGTAGTCCCAGTAGTAGCCAAAATATTGATAATAGTTATAGCCATCCTTTAAGTAATCATAATAGAAGTTATTCTAGTTAAATTAATTTCCTCCCCCGTGCCTGTAGAAGTTGTCTTAGTTACCGCTACTTGCACCTTCCTTAGGATAAGTCTTATAGCCTGTTGATCGTTAAGTTGAATGGAGAGTCAAGGCCATAAATTCTGATTTCTTAAGGTAAGATTCTGGCTGATGTCTTTGCTTTCATATAACCTGTTGAGTGCTTCATACATTTTCCTTGCTATCTGTAGTTCAGATATATGAGGGATCAAGTGGTCCTTTACTAAATCTGACACAATTCTCTTTGCCTTCTTTTCATTCTTCTTATGCTTGGTCTTTTTCTCTTCTTCATTTGGTTCTGGTACACCCACTGTAACATGTTCTAGGAGATCATTCTCGTCTAGAATCATCTGCAACCTATGCTTCCAAGATCTGAAGTTTCTAGATCCTTCCAGCCAGTCTTCTACCCTCATGCTAGTAGCCATTTTTTCTTGCAGTAGAAACCTTAGCCCTTCGGGCTATAGAAATAATAATAAATCAAATTTCTTGTATTTGAAAACTGAACTCGCCAAAAGATACATTGGATTGAGGCGAGTATGCTAGTACAATCAGATTTCTGAAAATCCAAATTTTACCCCTTCAAACTTGATTTGCGGATTTCTGGACTGATCCTTCTGGTTTCCTAGTTCTTCTGGTACTCTGGTACTTCTGGTACTTCTAGTACTCTGGTTTTCTAGTACTTCTAGTACTTTGTGAAAAATAGGGTTTCACTTTCCGGGAGATCTATCCACTAAAAATGTGCATTGAAGATGCAAAAATGTTCCTTGATCTAGGGCGCACCTTTCTAGATGTATTTGGGGTTGAAAACCTTCTTCAATAAAAATCCCTAATTTTCATATACGACAAGAGTGACATTTTTATTTTTCGTGTGAAATATGCTCTCTTCATCTTAGCTCTGATACCATGTTAAAGTTTCTACTATTATTAGATTACTTTCAATTTACTAGATAACAATAGCATAGACAGGATCACTGAGAGAAACACAATCACAAGAGTACACAAGCATTTATCCTCGGAAACCCTCAAGGGGAAGAAAACCTAGCAAAACTTCCTTAATATAGATATCCAATAAAATGCCAAGATAATGAATTAGACAATAGAGAATATCCAACACTGAGCAACATGCCTCTCTCTCTTCCTTCTTCGGGCAACTAACAACTGCAGCTTCCTTCAAAACTTGTGCACTAGATGAGTGAGTTGAGTGTGTGTTCAAATGTGGCACTGGCCTCTCTTATTTATACAATTCTGGCATGTGTGGAAGTGTCTCTTCACTGGAAGGGCCAACTTCTTCTTCTGGGTGGTTATAACCACCTTTAATATATTTTGGGGCCTCTTTAATATATTCTAGGGCCGACTTCTTATTTAGCCTATTACAATTAGGGTTTGACCAATCCGCAAAAGGGGATTTGGTCAATTACAATGACCGACATGATCAATCCATAAAAGGGGATTGATCTAATCAATAATAAATATATTTTATCTTTATCCACAAAAGGGGATAAGAATATTCTTTGCAGTTACACAATATTTTAACATTGATCACCCACCTAATCCTATTTTTCCTTCACCACTTGAGGCAATCTCTCCACCCTACAACTATCCAACATGAACCCTAGAAACAACAAAACCCTAACCTTATCTCTTCTACCCTCAACATATTTTTCCAGCACAATGAAATGGTCTGTGAAGATAGAAGTTTAGATATGTTGAGGCTCTTCATTGTCTTATCGAGGCTATTAAATTATCTAGCTTCCATGGTCTGGGGATAGTTAAGACTATGAGTTCCTCATTCCTTCATATCCATTAGTGAGAAATCTAGGTATTTGGACATCTAGCATCCTTTGATATCCTCAGGTATTCACCTCGAAAGGTGCGACAAGGATTTTGATTGAACTTCTTCTACCAAAGGAAACGAATGAGGGGTTGTACCAACTATTGGAAACTAGAACCCTAGTATAACAGCAATGAGGGAGATAAAGAATAACAATTTGTAAGATGTATAACATTCCACTAATTTATTAGCATTTTACTGATAAAGTCTATGGAGGTATATGTACCCTACCCACTTCTGGATTTGAACATGTGACCTCTTAGGAGGAAATACATGTTCTTAACCATTAGGTCCACTCTATATGATCAACAATAAGCATGAAATATCCCATATTAAAAAATACATTATTAATAGCTAGGAGTGCATATTTATAAATACATGGTTAACCATAACAACATAATATTTATAATTTATAGATTTGGCCAACTCTAATTTATACATTAAAAATGAAATTACAAATTATAATAAAAAAATTACAACTTATGCAATAATAACATAATATATATAATCAATAGATTTGACCACCTCTAATTTATATATTAAAAACGAAATTACAAATTATAATAAAAAATTACAACTTATGCCATAATATATATAATTTATAAGAATGTAATGTTTGAATAGTATAAGTAAAAAGTCATATAAAAGTAGAGTTAATATGTATTTTTATTAATAAAATGTAATGTTTGAATAATAAAATGTTGGTTTTGATTAACAAATGTACCCTTCAAGTTATTTAGTCATTTGCTAGATTTAAACCCCAATAAAATTTCTTTGTATTTTTGTTGCATTTAGACCCCACCACCAACATCCAGTCCATTACCACCATAAAATTACTTTGTATTTTTGAAGAATCTATTTTGTTCTTTCCATTTTTTTGGAGTGACACGGAGAAAATTCACCCAAGTCCAGCCAGATTTAGCTGAATCAACCATAGCTTCTACCTTGTAAAATTTTCTTTTACATTTTTGCAAGAAGTAAATATTAATCTTTAATGGCGCCCATGCGTTTGGATTTGCCTGGTGGATTTATATTTCGTCGCGAGGACGAAGAATTAATAGATTATTTAAAAAGTAAAGTTTGTGGTTCGAATGAGGAGGAGCATGACATTTTTATGAGGTTGATATATGCTAGTGTGTGCCTTGGCACTTGGCACTTATTTGTTATTTGCAAATTATGTTCTGAAAATTTAGTGATTTCAATCATGCTGAACATCTCAAGGAATGATGATTGATACACATTTCTTTTAAAACCTTGAAAATATTGTGAAATAATTCGCTGAATAGAATCCTCATCCTCGTCCTAAAAATTTCATCCCAAGAGTTTCTTGTGGAATTTCTTGTGGTATGCATAGAAAGGCCTTCTAACTGGAAGGGATCATCCAAAAGGCGAAAGAATAAAAAGAGCCACGAAAGCATATTTCTTTTAGAAGGCGTTGCACTCTCCTGCTCGGCTATTATATCGACCGACCATAATTTTATGATTCTAATCTTTGGTGTACTGAGACTCTTGCTTAGATTGTTTCTTCCATAGGCCATCGATGCATGACAAATGTTCAACATCTCATCCAAATTATAGTTTCCCTTGATTCCCTAGTTTTTCAATGGTTTCCCATAATTTTATGATTCTAATCTTTGGTCTACCTAGACTACTTCTAAGTGTGTTGCTTCCATAGGTCATCGATGCATGACAAATGTGAGACATCTCGTCCATGGGTTATCTTGGTCCATGAATTCACACATGTGTGATATTTGGAAAATGGGTGATGAAAAGTTACTTGATGTGTTAAATGCATGCATGGGCCCAATGCTAAGTGATTTATGCAAACTTGCCTCTACATGTTGAATGAAAACCTACAATTTTTGGTTGAATTCCAATTGATCGATAATGGCATGTTAAACACATGTGTATTTAGCACCAACATTTTTTAGATATGGAAAATGATCGCCCGATTAGTCCCCTCAAAAATAGCTTTGTTTATGCTTTAGACATTACTAGGCTCTTCACTAACTTTAGGTTAAAAGGCTTGGTGCAATAAGCGTTAACAAATGTATTCCCTTATAAACATTATCATATTTCCAAGTCTATAAAATACACATCAATACAAATGTCGAGTCCGATATAGGACATCAAGCAAATGATCAGGTTTAATCCCCTCAAAACCATCTTTGTTTATGCTTTAGCCATTACCAGGATATTCATTAACATTAGGTTAATTCTTGGTGCACCAAGCGTTATAAACTTAATGCAAACCCCATGCCTTCTCCTTCAGAGCTGCACGATGTCCTAGTCTAGGATTGTTCAAGTCACCTAACCAAATGGTTCGTCGGGCTCTTGATGGAACCATTTTAACTTTACACAGACCCTTCACTTCCTCGACGCGGTTATGTAGCACCCGCAAACCCTCTCCTTAGCGTTTTTCAACTCTTAACGCCAACGTTGCTATCTCCCCGTGATACACTCCCTCCTTGACATGACCATGGTTTATGATCGTGGGCCAGCTCCCTTCATGATCCCATACTTCATAACTTTCATGATTTTCTTTCTCCCTTTTTCCCGATTTGTGAATCGGCGAATTCTTCGGGACTAGATCTATGGTCCATGCTCTTCTCGTGATCAATGACTGTGATCAACTTCGCGATTTTGTACTCCGCAGGTCCTCTCTTCTCTAGACTCTACTTCTCCTTCTGATTTGCGAACCAATTATGTGATGATCCTTTACCACGTGCCCTACCTCGATGGATGACTAAGATTACTTCTCTAGCCAACGCTTCAGGTGTTCTCCTCTTGGCCTTTCTTCGAAGGGTTCTTCCTCCGAAATGAGTGTATCTTTTCCACATATCATTCCAAATCCAACGATCTGGAATGAAATTCCTCCTCGCAACTTCGTGAAGACCTTTGTTTGCTTCCAACAGACCTTTCGAAGTTTCCACTCCCAAACTTATTGAACTTCGGCCACCTATCTCCTCTCCGACGATGGATGATTTCTCCATCTTCAAGACTTTAGCGATTCCTCAACTCCTTTTCACGCTTAGCTCAATTTCTCCTTTTGAGACTTAGGCTATTCTTGAACCTCTTCTGCACTCCTTGCATAACTTTACATAGACTATTCTGCGACTTTGCTTGCCTTGAAAACATTCCAAGGTTCCCAGTTCCTTTGTGTCCTTTAGTGGACTTATTCTTGCCCTCCTGGCAGTCTCTCACTCTTCTTCCTGAGCTTGTAAGATGAACTTACAACACCTTGGGTGCACTCCTTGTGCTTGGCTCCATTCTTCGATGTATTTTCCCTTAGCCTCATAGAAAGGTTTAAGACATCTCCTTTCCTTTGTCGATGCACACTTCTTGCAAATCCTTCCTTCACCACAATGTTTAGCAATTCTAGGATTCTCCAATGCTTCAGACAATGTTTCTTCTGTGCATGCTCACACTAGCTTGATGCCCTCCTGGCAGAGTATTTCAGAGTGTTCAGTAACTCTCATCTATGCTTTTTCTCACACAGTCTTTCTTTCCAAGCCACTTAACCACCTTGAAATTTCTCCCCGATTCTGTGAATCAAACTGGTATGCCCTCCTGGAAGCTTCTCTTCTAAATCCATTGAGTTCATACACGCACTCCTTGTGTCGGCTTACAAAGTTTCCACCATCTGTCGAGCACTCCTTGCACTTAGCCTAGAGAACCAGACTTAACTTAACACACTCTCAGATAGAAAACTATATCCCTACCCCTGTAGATGATTTCTAACCTTCCTGTACGATTCAAATTCATTTAAATTACATTCATAACACAACATCCATTACAAAGAAATTTGAAACAGGAAAAACTATCATTTTCTATTAATGGTGGAATGTCAAATAACAATAGTGGAGTCTAGACTGGGACTAAGTCTCGACTCTCATCAACTCTCCTAACTTGGCTTACAATGAGCTTCCATCAACCTCCAACAACCTCTATCGCCTAACCTCTACTTAGAAACAATATAAAAATTTATACAAGAGGGGATCAACGAGATTCCCCCGCAAGCTAAACTAGTGTTGTCAAATCATCATTCCCAAATACCTATCAACAAGGAAAATTACAATGATGGAAATCTACTCCAAATCGGATGCAGATATCTCCTGTCGTCAACCTATTAATGACGACCTTATCTCCAACTTGTGCAAAGGAATATCTTTATATTCCATATTGTCTTCATTAAATGCCTGGGTCTTGCCTTGGATTCTCAAGGAGAAATGAGAGGGTGACGCCTCTCCTCCCTGGAATGTGCAACACACATGTTAATGAGCTAGCGCATGCTGAGGTGGAGCGATGCTCCTGCATCACAATTGTATTCCCTTATAAACATTAGCATATCACCAAGTCTATTAAAATCAAGACCAATACAAAAGTGAAGAAAACACCCAGTTTGATTCAATTTATTTACATAACTTATTTTAGGTATCCATATCTTATGTTTATTCCTACAACTAGCTCACTATGATTCATTAGGTTTATGCCTTTTTTTTACAATATATAAGGCATTTTCCCCTTGTTTCCTTCTAGTTAAAAGAAATTCCCCTTACAATAAACATTAGCTACTTAGTATGAGACCTCTGCTAACCAGTCATACAAACATGCAATTGGATTTTGGACTTACGATATATCTCTCTTTGGTATAAAACATGCAATATGAGGGGTATCTCTACATTAATTTATTTTTAATAAATAACATATATCCTTTCCTAGATCCAAGGGGTATTTACTTACCAAATTCGTTTCTATTGTCTATTAGTAATAGAAATTTTATGCCCATTGTGTAGTGTCACCATATTTTTAAGGCGTGTATTACTGCTACCAATTCTAAGTCATCAGTGACGTAGTTTCGCTCATGTTCTTTTAATTTTCGGGACTCATAACAAATCACGTGTCCTTCTTGAGTTAGGACACCACCTATTCCTTCTTTACTCGCATCAACACTGACGATAAATTTTTTATCTAGGTCTACTACCTTTAATATGGGTGCAGTTGTCAATAATTCATTCAGCTTGTTAAAACTGTCTTGACACTTTTGTGACCAGTTAAACTTGGTCCCTTTCTTTTGCAATGTCGTGATAGGGTAGGCTATCTTGGAAAACCCCTCTATAAATATGCAATAATATCCAGTGATTCCCATGAATGACCAGATATCTTCTACATCCTTAGGTACTAGACATTCCATGATGGATTTTCTAGACATCCTTAGGTACTAGACATCCTTAGGTACTGAAATTACATGTCCTAGATATTGTATTTTCTTTTGATAAAAATCACACTTATCAAATTTGGCATACATTTTGTGTTTCCTCAATTTTTGTAGAACTATTCTTAAGTGTTCTTCATGTTCTTCCTTCGATTTAGAATAGACCTGAATATCGTCGATAAATACCAGTATGAAATTGTCCAAGTACGTACTGAAAATGTTGTTCATCAGGCACATAAACGTGGTTGGTGCATTAGTGAGTCCGAAAGGTATGACTACGAATTTGTAGTGTCCATATCTTGTTCAAAAAGTTTTTTTTCTTATATCCTCCTCCTTTATCCTAACTTAATGATAACCAGATCGTAAATCCAATTTTGAAAATATCTTGGCCCCACCTACTTGATCAAACAGGTCATTTATCCTAGGTAGGGGGTACTTGTTCTTAATAGTCATTTTATTCAGTTGTCTATAATAAATACAAAGTATTAGAGTACCATCTTTCTTTTTCACAAAGAGGATTGGTTCCCCCCATGGTGAAACACTCGGTTTGATATTCTCTTTGTCCAACAATTCTTGTAATTGTATTTTTAATTCTGTCAATTCTGGTAAAATTATTTGGTAAGGTGCTTTTGAGATAGGGGATGAACCAGGGAGTAGGTCTATGGAGAAGTATATTTCCCTTCTAGGAGGTAATTCTGGTATCTCATCCAAAAACATGTCTCTGAATTCATGTAGGACAACAAAGTCTTCTAACTTTTTTTTATCTTCTTTTTCTAACAGATTTGTTACTTGGATGGCATAAACTTGACATCCCTTTATCATACATTTCTTGAATTGCATCGTTAAAACTTGTCTAACTGATACAAGTTTTGGTATACCTTGGGTTGTTCTAGTAGTCCCATAATCGTCTTTATAGTTAAGTGTCTTTGTATAACAATCTAGTACTGCTTTGTGCTTTTCCAACCAATCCATTCCAATAATCATATCATAAGATCCTAGTGGTAGGATGTTCAGATTTCTTCTTATGTTTTGACCATCTAAGATGAACTCGAAATCAGAAATAAAGTCAACTAATTTCCTTTTAGTTCTTGTTGCTAGTTGTACCAACCATGATTTTGTGTGCTTTAGTTTCTTATGTTTATTTAACTCTACTACATCACGAGTGATATAACTTAACGTAGCTCCAGGTTCAATTAAAACAAAAAATCGAGTGTTATTGATTGTACCTTCTATTTCTACCACGGAGGACTGGTGGTCAGCTTGCCAACCATCTATGGTTGCATTTATCTGATGCAGGCTTCTTCCCATGTCACCCACCGTCAAGGCTTCCTCAAAATTTTGAACAACAGTTATGTTTGATGAAATTAAACATGGATAGTTCCTCCTTAGATGAGGTTCTCCACATTCCAAGCACTTTAATGGTTCGCGAGGGTTGTCCCCAAACTTCTTCATTCCCAGATTTATCGGTTTACCGCTGCCTTGCATATCCGGATGGTTAGAGTGAAAATATTTTCTCGGAAATATTTTTGCTGCATTCGGATAAGGGGATGGTTGGTATCCCTTCTTTTGTTTCTTCATTCAATCTTATTTCTTGTCCTTCCAGGATTTGGGAAACTCTACCCTATGTTTATACTGATCGTAGCACATTCGTGCTTTCTTGAATAATTCACTCAAGGATTTGGAGTTGTCAAACTCAATTCTGTCCCTGTAGGACTGTGGTAAGCAGCTTAAGAATCGCTGGATTTTTACCTTATCCTCCCGGATGTAAGGTGCGAACCTTAGTAATTACAAGAATTTATTTATGAGGTCCTCCATCGTCATCTGTCCAAATCATAACTCATAAAATTATTTTGTTTTCATTTCGTAGTAGCTTTCAGATAGGTACTGTTTCTTGAAATATTTCTTAAAGTCATACCATTCCATCTGTTTCTCCTTTAGGCCCTTGGCCAATTTCAGATCTTTCCACCAAATGTTGGCCTTCCCTTTCAGATTGTAAATGACCATTCTGACCTTCATATTGTTGGAATAGTTATATATCTGGAAGTATTTTTTTATGTCCAATAACCATGCCTCAACTTCTTCTCCTATTCTGTATTCTCCATCAAAGGTAGCTAGTTTAATCTTCTTAAATTCTCCTTCAAGATGGCCTACTTGTTTTCTTTTTCTGTTTGCTTTAGTTTTGTATTCAGTTGAAAGTGTACCTTCAGATGAAATGTCCCCTTTTTCTACTTCTGTACCAGAATTCTTGGAGGCCCTTTTACTGACCTCCTCTTCATTATTATCTTCGTTTGGTCTTTTCTTTGTCACTATACTACGTAGTAGGAATTCACTTATTTCATGTTGTTCCTTCTGTGCTTTCTTCAGTTTTTCATTATCGGCTTTGAAAACATGCATTTCAACAATGAGATTCCTCATTGTTTCCGGAACTTCGGTAGGTGAGCTTCTGTCACTATTCCATCTCTGATTTTTAGGATGCCCTTGTTCTGGATTCCCATCAAGTCTAATTTCTGTGTCATCCCGAGTTTCCATGAGTAATACAAGACAAAAAAGTTTTTCCGTTTGTAACAATAAAAGTTTGTTAGTTTTCTCCATAAACAAAAATATGTGCTAAGTAAATTAGGTGGCCCTATTCAAGGTCCAAGTGTTTTAACCTTTGCTCTGATACCATATGTAATGTACCCCAATATTTACATAATTGTTTTTTTAATTAGGGTACTTTGAGTTACTCCTTTGTCTCAAAAACGTTTAGACATTCATAGCCATACTTGTACAACAATCCTATTGTCTATTACTTCCTATCCTATTTATTTTTAATGTAGGCTCACCTCTTCTCGTTGCAGTGTTGAGTTATACATGTATATAAGTAGATAACTAAGGATATTTTGGTTTTCATCGAAAACTTAATGCTATTCACCATCTTCATTTTAGGTTTACATCCCACTTATATGATATGGAGGTGTAACTACCTAGAACCACTATCATGTTAGTGTGATGGTCATATATGTAAGGCCTTATAGTTCCCATTCTGATATACCACTATAGAGTCAGTTAATGAAGAGGTTAAATATTAATTAGAAAACACCTTTAACCAGATATCGTTTAGGCATGTATTGGTCATTATTTCACATAATTGAATTTTGTAAAGATGACAAAGCCCGTAGAGGATAAACTTAGAAAGGTTATAGTTATGTTTGATTTCACTAAAATACTTCCGCAATAAGTAACGAAATTTACGCTATCTTACTTCGGTTGTGTCAACACATTGACAATTAGGTTCCACATGTAACCAGAATAGTAAGGAGGAAGTGTATCCTAAGTAGGCCGCCCAACGTACCCCACCATTAATATTCTGAGCAACGACAGAGATAGATGCTATCTTGTCTTAATGGACTATCTGTGACATTTAAGATGTCCTGGGATAAGTCCATTCATTTCAGTAATCATCTTATGTGCCCCAATGCATTATTGACAACTTACCATACTCACGTGGCCTAGGTACGGTTATAACCCATCCCCATTACTCCATGCGAAGGGTTATTCTAGAGTTATTGTGTTCATTTCCGCCTTGGCTCTGGGAAGAAAATGCGAGGCGTTTTAGACCATTCCCCGTTTGGCATTCATCCTGGCATCGTGGTCATGAGTTCGTGATTTAGTTTTTGTTCTAGGTGGAAGAGAAACTTGGAAGGTAATTTCTCGACAGGCAACCCTTATGCGAGGTAAGTTGACCTTCGACTGTTCTTTCATTTTTGCATCCAAATTTTTCTATATAGTCAAGAAGAGTCATGCATCCTCTGGTCCCTTGGTCAGTTTTCCTCGGTAGCATTCTGGGTTTTTTCAGGGGGGAGGGCGGGGGGGGTTGTTGTAGTAGCATGGCGTCATCGTTACCCTAGAAATGCTCAAGTTTTTCCATCATTTACCCTTTCTCTGTGCTAGTCATTCTTTCGAGACCGAGCCATTTGCCTTTTGTGGAAGAACTTGTTACCGTGTCTTTTATAATTATGCCTCTGTGGCATATTATTTTGGATTGAAATCTTGTTATTCGACCCAACTTCTTTCATCGTCTATTCATTTAGTTGACAAAGTTTCATATCTAGGTTTTTCTTTACTTAAGTGAGTAACAAACCTTTCGGCCCTAGAGAACATTGTTACCTCTCGTGGATTTCCCAATTTTGAGTTTCCTCTCTTGACTGTGATAGGGTTTTTCTTAGTTCAGGAAGATTAAAAGGGTTCTTCGAGTTACCGAAGGTTAACATTCGGCTTAACCTTAGACTAACAGTTTGAAATCCTATGTTGTATATTATGAATAATCGAGGTTTGTTCTTTGGTACCTATTTTCTTATAAGTCTGATTGTATTACCAAGGTCATTCACGTCTGGTGTTCATTTCCTCTCGACACAGGGTTGATCCTGTAATCTCTGTCTTTAATTAACAAATCCACCATTGTTATTAGACCGATTAGTGGTGACGCTCTATTGGCCTGAGGTGACCAATCCTTCCTGCTTATATTTATAAATTACATTGGTTTATACTTCCATGTGACTCATGTATCTCTTTATGATCATCATACATGCATTATTCCTTGAAATTTTTTCTTTGGATTATTTACTGGTATTCATCACTAATGATGGGCCCTTTTGTTTTGCGTGGGTACGCATAAGGAAGTTTTTGGATCCTCTTCACCCTCTCAATCTTGAAGGTACATGGCTTGGCACAACAACGAAGGTATTGTGTCCCTCCATTAAAGTTAAGTATTACTTTGTTCAAACTTTCCTATTATTTACATTTCTGAACTTTGATCATGTTATATCTATTGAATAAATTGTAATGGTTTTTCCCTACTCTATGCAAGGGTTTGGCAGCGCAATAGTCTGGGAGGCAACCTCTGCCATTCTCCTAAGAGGTATTCAGGTTCTATCCTATCCTTTCCAGGATGGCCTAAGCGACTCAGGGTAGAAATATTTGATTAAAGAATTAATTCTGTGGTAGAGATTATTTTCCAATTTTACCTCTGTTACTTGTCTTCGCAATCAACGAGAGATTCAGCGTTAAAATTGTATAATTGGTTGAAAGGATTTTTTTGGGTTCTTGTTATGTTCTGTTTCGAACATTAAAGGAAAATAAATTTGATTTGATTTCTCTTATCATATTGAAATCTGTCCTTCGACAATTTGAAGTTAAAAGATAATGTGAATAATGCACTATTAAATTTCTTTC
Source organism: Picea sitchensis (assembly GCA_010110895.2). Lineage (NCBI taxonomy): Eukaryota > Viridiplantae > Streptophyta > Pinopsida > Pinales > Pinaceae > Picea > Picea sitchensis. The sequence goes on from SNQJ01S0146049.1 coordinate 33,131, forward strand.
TCATTCATGTATCTTTTACTCCAACTTTTACCATTGCAAATTCAGAGTAGAATAAAAGGGTACTGAAAGTGTAAAATTCTCGTAATTACTATTGGTCAAAGAAATTAGGTATTGGAAAGTTTCTATGTCTATCAATGTAACATAAATTAATTATGGAACACTTTCTTTAAATTTATATACATACATATAACTATTTAATATATATACATATATACAACCATCACTTTAATTGCACAGTGGGTCTATGTAACTGTTAGAAATTTCATATTAATTACCGAATGCAGCCGTTGGTCTTTATGATTGTAAACAACCATTTCTATGTCACTTACTATAATGATTGTCGAATGGACAATACATGTATAAATTTATGACCGCATTCGTATAGTTTATTAACATTTCGTGGATACCCTCATTATAGTAGTTATTTGATCCACTTTGGACATTTTAGTCTATATAATTGAAATTAAACGTGAATATTTTAAGAGCATAAGATCTTATGACTGGTGGAAAAATCTTAGGAATTCGTATTTAAATCTGCCTGGTTAATTTATTACTTTCTTATGCTATAACTCTGTCTCTGTCATGTCTAATACACAGTGGTTGGTAATACTATTCGTTATTTCCATGTTGTTTCCTATCATAGATGAAAATCCCTAAACATTTTATCAGTTCACTCAATATAATAATGGGGTTGTTCCTATACAAATGGTCATGTTTTATTCCTACAATTTATCATATTACAACAGTAGGAAAACCTAAAGCAGGGACTCTTTCACATATTTAACCAGAAGTATATCAAATGGAAATGGTAGCATACATCCCTTAATTATTTCGACAAAAATCTTCGTTCAGACTTCATTAAACCCATTTGACAGCTTTAAGTTTAACAACATTCAACAAGTTTTCACTCATGGAAATACTTAGATGTAGAATTAACATGTACACTACATCGGTATATAAAATCATTCAAATAGAGAAGGCGTAGGCCAACATATCTGAACTAGTTTGCGGGAAGACAAAAGGAACAACCACGTTCCTTCTAATCGTAGAATAGGGCAGCCAAATCACTTGTCCTATTCACCTCATAGCCTGACCATGAATCCATGAGGGCTAAATCAGAACTCCTCCTCAATAATGTCTCATTCCATAAGTCTTCTCCTTACCTCACACTCAACAAGTAGTGCTCATAAAAACAAGCAAAAACNCCCAACATACTAGGCTACATCTTGCCTCCTCATATATGCTATATATCCAAGATTATTCTTGCCTAGGTCTTTTCTCTCCCTTTGGAATTTCTGCAGCTTTCCAAATCCCTGATTTTCAGGGGCTGCCAATGGCCAAATTCCTGATTTTCCACTTGTAACAATCAGTCGTGAGGTAGTTCCAACATGTTCCCCACTCATGGAGTCATGGTTAGTGGATTTCAACATGGTTGTTCCATTTGTCCTCCTGCAATTAATTATAAAATATTTTGTTTCATACAAGTTTCATAGTCAAGTAGTTAGTTGGGTCAAATCAAATCTCTTTCCAATAGTCATAAATCAATAATTACAATTTATCAAATTTAGAATTTCCATCAATGGAAAAAAATTTCCAAATTCAAATTTACTAAAAACGGAATAATTTTCTAATGAATTTGAATTTCAAAAATACTTTATTTTTGGGGATGTCACAATCTTCCTCGAGTGATGATGACGATATACTAAGAGAGGTTGAAAGTGAGACGTGTTGGACTAGATCTATCGGTTCTAGATCAACTAGGTTGGAAAAGATCAGGAAAATATTTCGTATACGCATGCAATTTTTTATTACCAACGAAGGGTCGTGTAATTATGATGCTGATAGCATAGGTGACATTGAGTTTCCCTTGAGAATAAACATCTAGGTCAACAATGGGCACCTAAGGAGCTACTTGAAGTGGAAACAAATTTCTTCATCAGTGGGAGGATGTATCACATTGCTCCTTCATCCTTACATGGATTGGGGTTATTTTCCATGGATGGAATAAAGGTCGTCTATGGAACTGTAACTAAATTGATGGAGTATGTCAGACCATTATACAAATATAATCACTGGTTGATGTTGGTCCAATATATGCAAAGTATGTGGAGATAGGGAATTGCCGCAAATTATATACAACTACTAGATAACAATGAAAATAAAGGGGCAACTATGTATATTGATGGAAGGCCAAAAGCTACTGGAAACATTACAGGATTTATAAATAGTACACGACCAATGGAAACAAATAAGAAACCAAATTTCATATTTGAGGGATGTGAAGGAAATCGTATATTTGTATGTGTAACAAAAACAATAGTTCTAGGTGAAGAGTTATTGATCGATTACAACTTAAATCAAATAGATGGAGGGGGTGCCACTATGGGGGTAAATATCTTACATACCATTCAACTCAACCTTTGATCAATCATTGTTACAATTTATCGCTGCAATATTTCAAATTTGTACTGCATAAAATTTTTACAATTACTTTCATAACTCTTGTTGATTAATTTATTGTGTCAACATCTATCCAGGGTGACCATGGAAAGGAACCCACTTTTCCTCAGTAGGTAAATGTTAAATACAGTAAATACTTATGACTACTACAACTAAATTTCAGAAACTTCATTAATTTTTTTCTGATATTACTGCAATATTTCATTTTCTTAATGTTACATGTGAATCTCACAACTTTTATTGATCGATTTATTGTGTCAACCTCTGCCCAGGGTGACCATGGTAGAAAACCACCAGCTACATCTATCCAGGGTGACCATGGAAAGGCAGCTACTATGCCTCAGTAGGTAAATGTTAAATATGGTAACAACTTATGACTACAACAACTAAATTTCTGAAATTTCATTATTTTTTTTCTAATATTACTCCAATATTTCATTTTTTAAATGTTACAGGTGAATTTCATAACTTTTGCTCATTGATTTATTGTGTCAACTTCTGTCTAGGGTGACCGTGTCCAAAAATCACTCGCTACATCTATCTAGGGTGACTGTGGAAAGGCACCCACAGTGCCTCACCAGGTAAATGTTAAATAAACAAAAATCTTATGACTACAACAACTAAATTTCTGAAATTTTGTTATTTTTTTTCTGATATTACTGCAATATTTCATTTTTTTAATGTTACAGGTGAATTTCATAACTTTTGTTGATTGATTTATTGTGTCAACATCTGTCTAGGGTGACCATGTCCAAAAATCACCTGCGACATCTGTCTAGGGTGACCGTGGAAAGGGACCCACACTGCCTCACAAGGTAAATGTTAAATATAGTAACACCTTATGACTACAACAACTAAATTTCTCAATTGTTAAAGCTCATCTCATTAATTTTATTCATCGATGTATTGTGGCATCGTCAACGAGGGGAGGCTCCCACAGAGGATATTGATGAGGACGAAATATTTTATTCGACTAACCCAATGACAAAGGTAACGAAGGCCTTGAAGAAGGCTAACATAGAATATCTAGGTTTTCTTAGCAAAAGACTCCTGACACAAGAGGACAAAGAAAGAATTGTAGAGCTACAAAATACAATAACTAATTTTGGGGTAAGTGGCATCTTCACATATTTTTATCAGCTATGAAAATTTCATATCCATTTTTTTGTTTTATATTTTGTATATGATCTGATAAAGTAATTTTTTCCATTTATAGGAGTATTTAAACCCCATGTGTGGGGAACCTATCGATCCTGCAACTTCTATAGGTAGCAGTGATGGTCCAATGAAAAAAAAAGGTCGACATAGTAAAGTGCAAGTGAGGATTTTTGAGCCTCGTAAGGTTTCCCCCGAATCCATTGATGAGTGAAATGATTTTGACCACCATAACATGCCAGACCATGATGAGTCGGAGCCTGGGACTCCACATGACTTCGGAGAGGAACATACTGTAGATGGACATGATAATATTCTGCATGGAGCAGAACGAATTAAAAGCATCAGATCACTAGATGTCACCTTTATGGTGGATGACGAATGTGTTCCAATCAAGATTTAGAACATTGTAGGTAATTGTTAATTAATTGATTCATTTTTTTCATGAAATTGAAATGGACATTTGTTGAGATTATTATAAATTAATGGATAACACGTTTCTGCAAGAAACAATGTTTTCTATAGAAACTTAAATGAAAAATCATTGGAGTTGTTTGGCCCCACCATTCACACACGATGGAATGGCCAAGATAGAAAAAGGAAATATGATTTAATAGATCACATGGTAAACTTGTTCAACAACACTTTCAACAAGAATGTGGTTACAAAGTTAGCCGGTGAGAATTTAAAATATACCAGGGCCCAATATAGGGAGAAATTGAAAATACACCTCAAGCACGAGTTCCCTCCCATGGTTCTCGAGAAAGAGTGGAAGGCGCTAATAGAGGATGCAAAGGAGAACTTGTTTAAAAAAAAAGGAATACAACCATGATTTGATCAATAAAGGTACAACACATGTCATATTATAAGAAGTATAACTATTTTAGAGAACCCCCATATACAAAGTCTTTATCCATATCCTCATTCTGGAAAATAAATTAGAAAAGATCCCTCACTTCATTCATTTCCATAATCCTAACCTTATTACTATCCCTAGTCCAAATCCTAGTTCCTATTAAACAATGCATGAGGCTAATCCGAATAATCCAGACCCCTCCTCTCATCCCACATGTTAGTGAAAGTATTATAAGGCTCCAAAGGACACTACTACAAAATTCTTATTATTATAATAATAATTCACATCCAAATCCTTGTACATAGATGAGAAATCCAAATCATAATGACGAATGAAATTTATTCCCCTCTCTAAGTCTCCTTTTTANAGTATTCTCAATGTTCTATTGTGTGACTGAGAAGTTAGTGATTGTTGTTCCTATTATTGCAAATTCTATTTGTTCTCCACTATATTCATGTCGTTGATTTATTAGATCTAGTCTCTCTTTGTTTGCAAGATTGATCTCATCTTTTGATATGCAATGTCTACACTCTTGAGTCCACCATTCATAAGTTATTATGCAAATCTGAAATTTTGATTGGTCTTTCTATTATCTCTGTGTTAAGGCCTCAACTAGTCCCAAGTCTAAAGACTTGGAGGCATCCTTTAAAAATTTTAACGAGCCTCATCAAGTAGACTTTGCTCGCTATTGCATTTGTTATTTTACGATTAATTAATGATTGTGTTGTTGGTTGCAACATTGGAATGGATGTATGCTTAGCTCTCATGTTTTCAAATGCAATCCCGATAGTTTACAACAAAGTTTGCTTTGCTAAATCCCTCACATTCCATGAATCCTTGTCCTTGTGATTTTTCCTCATGGATTTGATTGGCTCTGACTTGCTTGAAAATGTTCATGCGACCTTGTCTAGGGTCATCAAAGTTTTTCCTCATCATCGAATAACTCACAAATTAGTTTCGAGCATAATCAATAGTTTTGGCTAAGCATTGGATAGTGTTGAAATAATGTAACTGCGAAGAGCATTCTTATTATTATTTTGTTATTGGATTAAATCCCCATTGCGGATTAATCATGTCATTATTATTATTATTGTTATTGGATTAATCCCCATTGAGGATTAATCATGTCGGTA
>SNQJ01S0146051.1:5331-27868 GCA_010110895.2 Picea sitchensis
CTTTAGCCCCTTCTTCCCACAAGGTAAGGTACAACCCTTTGCTAGCTTGGCAAACCCAGTGCCCGAACCAATGTATGGGATGGATGAGGGGGAAAATGATGAAAAGTGGTAAGTATGGTGGGAAAGGACGATGACCTTTCATGAACCCACCCAATGGAAACTCAAAACCTATGGGAACCAACTTGCTAGGGCATACTGTCATTCCCCCCAGGTGTGGACAAGTGGAAAGGCATAAGGTCCAAGCACACGTTAGAAGTAAAAAATAATTAAATGCACATATTCAAATCTTTTGAGAATCAGAGTCACACATACCATGATACCTAGACTCATTACCTCATGGAGAAATACCTATTGCTGCTAAAGGACCAGGTCGATGGGATGGATGTAATGTCCCCACTTTGGGACATCATTATATTAAGAGTGTTATGATCACCAAAGTAGCCAGATGGAGGTTATAGTGAGTACAGGAGCTATTGAAGGGTTTTTTGGGGTCTTACTTGCATCGCTCATCTTATTTTATCATCATGATCCATTCCACACAGCTTGGCTTTGGTTCCATTGCATTTCGATGATTTCTGTGATTTTGAGTTATTTTGGGCTATATGTTAATTAAATTCACTAAGGAGGTCTCATTGGGCATAATACTTGGATGAACCTCTTAGTGTAATAGCTCATTGAAATCGAGAGGAATAACACTGCAGGATAGGATGATGAGAAATGACTTTCAGTGGCCAAGGAAGCCACCAAGAGGGATAAACTACTTTTTAGAGGTAAAGTGGTTAATTAATTAATTAAAGTGATTTAATTGATTAATTAATAATTAAATAAAGTAAAAGTCACTTGGAGAGACAAGGTAAGCAGGGAGAATAAAAGAGAGATAGGGAGATAAGGGCCTCTATTCTCTTATTATGTTGATTATCATTTGATATCTGGCTTCTTGCTAGTGAGCCCATGCACTTAGAGGTTTTGAGGGTTTTGACTTAACAAACCCTAGAGATCAAATTGATGGTGAAGGATCCCACCCATCTTGATCGAAGCTTGGTCATGGAGGTGAAAGATTCCTCCCTCACTATTCTGCATCAGATCTATTCAATTACAGAGGGTTTCTACATCAGCCACAGGTTCAGAGAGAGCTGGGTCGTAACACTTGGGGACTTCTAGCAGGAGGGCGCACCACCTTGAGGAGAATAGCTTGATCTGGAGAGAGGAGAAGGAGTTTGGGTAAAATAATTCCCGGGTTTTCTCTGTATGGCCTAGACCATCATTTCTAACATATTTTAGAGGAGGTTTACATGTTATCTGATTTACTAGAGTTGGGCATGAATTGTAGAGAAAGAGGGTGCATTGCAAATTGAAGATTCAGTTGTTTGGTGACCCAGATCTTCACCATTTGACTTGAGGTTTTTCCCGAGGGTTCATCTTGCCTCGATCTACAGTTCCATGTATTTTGAGAGCCTTCAAAGGTCTCTAGGATAGAGGCCGGATTATTGGGTCTTCAGTCATCCAGGAGGGCGCAAGCCAATTAGGGGTATGTTCATTTGGATGGTCATAACTTCATCGTTTAGCCTGAGACTTCACTAGGGGCTTGGTATTGGCCCGATCTACTCTTCCAGCCATTTGCATAGTGTTTGGAGGCCTCTATCAACAAGGCCGAATTATTGGGTGTATTCAGCTTTCTAGCAGGGCGCAACTTATCCAATTTGAGGGTTGGCAAGTCAGAGGGAAGGGATCTCATCTTGTTTCCATCTGTTGTATCTATTTGGCCTTTGGAGGCTTGTATCTTCTCCTCTTGAGTGCTATCATCATTTTTCTATTAGATCTTAGCTTTATTGCACTAGATCTGCAGATTGACTGTATCCAGATCTTCTACTATTATTAATAAATCGGATCTGAGGTATTTATGGCCATTTCTTGTGTTGATTGATCTTGTATGTTGTCGAGGTATGTTCCATTGTTATATCTGCTTCATTGTTGCTGCAAACACACATTAAAACCATCAATATTAACCATAGCGCAACTCAGGAGACCTAAATCTACAAGTGTTTGACGAAATGCCACAACGAGAAAACATTTAAAAATCAATGAAAACGAAATGTTCCTGGCATCTTGGCTTGGGAACATTACAATGGATGTTGCTGTTGCTGACAAGGTCGAGGCACTAAAGAAGAAAGATGGGCCCTCCAGGGCCAGTCTCAAGTCAATATGGCTCTCGGTACTCCATGTATAGGACTTGTGGGCCTCGAGGCATAATATCCTTAGTTATCCCTAGGCTAGGGGATAACAAGACCTAAAATTCTACTTTCTCCATATGAAGTAGAATGAGGTTGGAACCACTCTCAAACATCTTGAAACAATTAATGGTAATGTTAAAAATTTAAGTAAAAGTATCATTTTTATCCTTTTAACATTACCATTAGGGAGCTTCCAGGGAGCATCCAAGTTGTGCCTAGGGAGCATTCAGGGAGTGCGCTCCCAGGGAGCATCCCAAAACTGCTTGAAGAACGCTCCCTGGACTCTCCCGCTCGGAGCGCGGTTCTGGGCCTAGGAGGGAGGGCAGGGGGGGACGCTCCCTACAACACTGGTTCATATTGTCTCATTTATGGGTTCCTTTGTAGAGGGTGTGTTGCCCTTCGTTTGCGATGTAACCTTTTTCCAAACCCTTGTTGCCATTAATTTATTATTGTCCAAAGCATTGAGTACTATGTGTAGTGGAAAGTAAAGAGCATTGCAATGTCACTTGAAGCTAGAAACACACATAGTGCCATATGCAATGGAAAGTAAGGGACACCACAAAATGCATTTCCTCAACAAGCGCGACATTTATTAGTTACATGTTAGAATGTCCTTGATTTTTGTGGAGTAACACTTCATTGCTCTCAGGACCTTAGGGTGAGCATATAGAAAGATAATGATTGGCTTTTATTTTTTGCTTGCTACAACACCTCTAGGCCTTTAGCCCCATCTTCCTATGAAATGAGGTACAATCCCTTCTTGGGTGAATGAGCTCGGAAACCCAAAAGATGAGGAAACAGAGGGGAAGAAGTGTGGAAAGTGGTAAGTATGAGCAGGAATGTACGATGACCCTTCAAGGAACCACCTAGTAGCAACCCTTTTCCCGAGGGTGACTTACTTACTAGGAAACCATGTCACTCACCAAGGTGAAATTAGGCAAAAGGTATAATTTCCAAGCAAACGTTCCATAATCAAGAAATTAAGGATTCTTGACAACTTGCTCAAATGCTTGAAATATTAAACTGACACTTACCATGACACCAGACTTGTTACCTCATGAGGCAAGACTTGTTTTCCTCTGGGACCAAGCTAATGTAATGGATGTTGTTGTTGATGTTTGGACAACATCGGGGAGACATTCTTCTAGATTAATAATCAATAATATATATAATAAGTAATAATAATAATAATAATAATAAATAGTTATTTATTATCCAATGGACACATCCTTTCACGGATGGTCATCATATGTTCTTTATATATGGAACACTCATCATTGTAATAAAATATTATCGATCATATTTCATCCCAGATATACAAATCAACATGGTATTAGAGTGGGACTCAGCTTGAATCCCTCACAGGAGGGCCCAGGAAAATGAGAGAGGTAGCTTACGTTTTGTTACACGGAAGCATATTCCTTCAATTATTGATGTGGAATTTTATTAGCTTTGAAATGCAACAATGAAAATAATTGGGGCAAGATATTACTCAGGCGGAGCGGACGATGATTTGAAGAAAAAAATAAAAAATATTAAGCAAAAATCGATATGGAAAGAAAAAACGAGGACTACAAGAGATGAACAGGGCCATGGAATGCATACAACATCCATAGAAACCGAGAACTTTGTGGACAATGCAAATTATTATGGTATCTCAAACGGAACCGCTAGAGGCGGACCAACCAATATCTCTACAATAATTGCCATTTATAGGGTGTCTTCACTAGATTATGGGTGTCAAGGTGTACTGATTTTAGCTAGCTTTGATGACACAGTTAAAAATGGAGTGGATATTTTATCCGTTTCACTTGGATCTCGGTCCACCAATCAGTTCGATTTTGAGAGAGATCCAATAGCCATAGGAGCATTTCATGCTACTCAGAGAGGAATTTTGGTTGTATCCTTTGTGGGAAACGAGGGACCTGAGTCTAAGACGACCGTCAATAGCGCTCCATGGATTTGTTTTACAGTTGCAGCGACCACAATCGACCGGGATTTCCTATCAAACATTGCGTTGGGAAATGGTAAGATTGTTAAGAGGAAGGGCATCAACTTCTCGAATCTTAGCCACTCGGTCGTGCACCCTGTTGTGTACGCAGGAAACATTCCTGACAAGTCTAGCTCTGCATCGTTTGCAAACAATTGTGAACTAGAAAAAACAAGAAAAGGTTTTACGTGTCAAAGACTCGAAAGTATTGCTGACGTTGGAGTATTCACACATGCTGTTGTGTGAAAGGAGAGGAGTCTCAACGGGCATGTGGTTCGAATTGATCACTAGAAGACCGACGATTGATCTTCCTCACAAGGACACTGAATGGATGAGGTCACGAGGTATAATCTCGAGAATCCTCATTGGTTTAATCGGGATCAGTTTATGTTGAGATGGACATGGGTGCATGTTGCAGCAAGTTATCTCGCATTTGGAGAGATCAACACGAGTATTTGGGGTGGATTGATCAAGATGGACATGAGAAGCAGTGACAAACCCTTTGTAGCCGATATTACATGAAGCTTGTTTCAAATGTGTTGATGTGGTGGTTACCATGATGTTGTGTACCACTGGTAGAGACTGTGTCTCTGGACAATAGCTATGTGCTACTATGGTGGTTGTGTACCACTGGAGGAGACTGTGTGTCTATGGACAATAGCTGTGTGCTACTAGGGTGGTTGTGTACCACTGACGAAGATTGTGTGTCTCTGGACAATAGTTGTGTGCTACTAGAAGTGGTTGTGTACCACTAGCGGTGATTGTGTATCACCGGACAATAGTTGTGTACTACTATGGATTGGTATAATTGTGTTCTATTGGATGGCATTATAGTAGTTGTTACTAGTTGATTTCCATATAGACTACTAGATCGCTTGGAAGTAGCTATGTGCTACTATTTGATCGTAGAGATTGTGACAGATGATTTGAGCTATCAATGGTATGATAGTAGTTTTGTGCTACTAGTTGATTGTGGAGTAGTCACTGGACTACTAGATGAAAACATCGNTTCCTATTTGAGAGGGAGTGTTGATGTTTGAGGCGACAACATGAGACATTCTACCTGAAGGGTCCTGTGTGGACTAGTAGGGGGGAATGTAGAATTCATCTTAACGTGCCTCAGATGGTTAGATAAAGGAACCAAGACATTGGTTTCACGAGGAAACCTCGATATGTCTTGTGAGACATTGGTTCCCTCATGGAACCTCGATATGTATTAGACATTGGTTTCATGAGGGAACCTCGATATGTCAACTATGGTCCAAAATGACTTAACATGATCAACATTTTTTTGTGGGTAGAGGGATCCATGATTATAGTGTATGTTCAGAAAAGAAGTCCTCATAAGACTTTGAGGAACATGACCCCTGATGAGGCCTTCACCGGAGTGAAACCCTGAGGTTGGACACTTCAGGATATTTGGGTGTCCAGTATACATTCATGTACCTGAGGATAAAAGGACCAAGCTAGACCCTTCAGGAAGAAAGGGTACATTTGTTGGGTGCAGTGAGTCTTCGAAGGCATACCAGATCTACATCCCTGGTTAGAGACAGATTGAGTGAGAGACAGGAAGAGATGGTACCCTCCGAGAGAGCAGGAGACCTCAGAGATATTTGTGCTATGCCGCAGCTATGAGCCACATCATTGACTTTGAGCCTTCCTGTTATGAGGAGGCATCTAGTCAGCCAGTATGAAGAGATGCCATGATGGAGGAGTATCGGTCCATCATGAAGAATTATGTGTGGGATATTGTTCTGAGACCTGAGGGGAAGTCTTTAGTGACTTCCAAGTGGATCTATAGGATCAAACACACAATTGACTGGAGCATTGAGAAGCATAAAGAGATATTTGTTGCTAGAGGATTCTCTCGGGTGGAGCGAATAGATTATGAGGAGACATTTGCTCCTGTTGCTCGATACACTACAATACGAACGAATATTTCCCTTGCAACATCTATGGGTTGGAGACTACATTAGATGGACGTGAAGACAACCTTTCTCAATGGAGAGATTGAGGAATAAGTATACATCGAGTAGCCAAATGGTTTCATGATACATGAGAAGGAGACTCATGTGTGCAGGTTGAAGAAGGCCTTGTATGGATTCAAGTAGGCACCTTGAGCTTGGTATGCGAGGATTGTTGGATACTTAATGAGTTAGGGCTTCAACAAAAGTGTTGTTGATCCCAACCTGTACTACAAGACTGTTAATGGACCTTGGTATGATGCACTACTTCTTGGGACTAGAGGTGTGGTAGAGAAATGATGAGATCTTCCTGAATCAGGGGAAGTGCACAGTTGAGATATTGAAGAAGTTTGGGATATTGAACTGTAAGCCCATGACTACACCAGTGGTGACGAATTTGAAGAAACTAAGTGTCTTCTTCTGATTTCAACGAGATTGATCCGACTTTGTAAAAACAACTGATTGGATCACTGATGTATCTGGTTAACACCAGACCAAATATTTTCTATGCAGTGAGTGCACTTAGCTAGTTTATGAGTCAGCCGAAATAGACACACTGGATCGTTGTGAAGCACGTGTTTAGATACCTGCGAGGTACAGTTGGACATGGTCTGAGATATACTTCCAGTATTGACATGAGATTGCAGGGATACACTGACTCCGATTGGGCAGGGAGCGCAGTGGAAAGAAAGAGCACCTTTAGGTGTTGCTTCACTTTTGGATCTGCCATGGTTTCCTAGTGTAGCAGGAAATAAGATTTTTGTGGCTTTGAGCACCGCAGAAGCAGAGTACATTGCATTAAGTGTGGCATTCGGTGAAGCAGTGTGGCTTCACAATCTCTTTGCAGATTTATCTGAACATGTGCTGGATTTCCACCGTTATTCATTGTGATAATCAGAGCTATGTGAAGATCTTAGAGAATCCAGTGTTTCATGACAAATCGAAACACATTGAGTTCAAGTACCATTACATTCGAGACATGGTGTAGAGGAAGGTAGTACTAGTGCAATACCTTTCTACAGATGAACATGTTGTTGATGTTCTTACCAAACCAGGATGAAGTTTGAGTACTTCTGTGACAGACTTGGCGTGGCAGAGAATGCCTCCCTCATTGAGAGGGAGTGTTGTTGTTTACAGCTTCCTGAGACATTCTCCAGATTGTACTCCTCTATGACTGATTTGAGTTGATCTGTGAGGACACTTATCTCAGAAAGGATAAGTGGGTTTGGGCTTGTATCCCAACGTCCCTTGTGGAGAGCACATGAGGACATGCCAAGGGAGTTGACCTTGACGTCACACACTATGGGGAGTTGACCCTAGTGTTTCTAGAGGGAGTAGCCTCTAGAAGTCCNAATTATCATTTGATATCTGGCTTCTTGCTAGTGAGCCCATGCACTTAGGGGTTTTGAGGGTTTTGACTTAACAAACCCTAGAGATCAAATCGATGGTGAAAGATACCACCCATCTTGATCGAAGCTTGGTCACGGAGGTGACAGATTCCTCCCTCACTATTCTGCATCAGATCTATTCAGAGACAGAGGGTTTCTACATCAGCCATAGGTTCAGAGAGAGATAGGTCGCAACACTTGGGGACTTCTAGTAGGAGGGCGCACCACCTTGAGGAGAATAGCTTGATCTGGAGAGAGGAGAAGGAGTTTGGGTAAAATAATTCTCGGGTTTTCTCTATATGGCCTAGACCATCATTTCTAGCATATTTTAGAGGAGGTTTACATGTTATCTGATTTACTAGAGTTGGGCATGAATTGTAGAGAAAGAGGGTGCATTGCAAATTGAAGATTCAGTTGTTTGGTGNCTTGCCTCGATCTACAGTTCCATGTATTTTGAGAGCCTTTGGAGGTCTCTAGGATAGAGGCCAAATTATTGGGTCTTCAGTCATCTAGGAGGGCACAAGCCAATTAGGGGTATTTTCATTTGGATGGTCATAACTTCATCGTTCAACTTGAGACTTCATTAGGGGCTTGGTATTGGCCCGATCTACTCTTCCAACCATTTGCATAGTGTTTGGAGGCCTCTATCAGCAAGGCTGAATTATTGGGTGTATTCAGCTTTCTAGCAGGGCGCAACTTATCCAATTTGAGGGTTGGCAAGTTAGAGGGAAAGGATCTCGTCTTGTTTCCATCTGTTGTATCTATTTGGCCTTTGGAGGCTTGTATCTTCTCCTCTTGAGTGCTATCATCATTTTGCTATTAGATCTTATCTCTATTGCACCAGATCGGCAGACTGACTGTATCTAGATCTTCTACTATTATTAATAAATCGGATCTGAGGTATTTATGGCCATTTCTTGTGTTGATTGATCTTGTATGTTGTTGAGGTATGTTCCATTGTTATATCTGCTTCATTGTTGATGCAAACACACATTAAAACCATCAATATTAACCATAGCGCAACTCATGAGACCTAAATCTACAAGTGTTTGACGAAATGCCACAACGAGAAAACATTTAAAAATCAATGAAAACGAAATGTTACCGGCATCTTGGCTTGGGAACATTACAATGGATGTTGTTGTTGCTGACAAGGTGGAGGAACTAAAGAAGAAAGATGGGCCCTCCAGGGCCAGTCTCAAGTCAATATGGCTCTCAGTACTCCATGTCTAGGACTTGTGGGCCTCGAGACATAATATCCTTAGTTATCCCTAGGCTAGGGGATAACAGGACCTAAAATTCTACTTTTTCCATATGAAGTAGAATGAGGTTGGAGCCACTCTCAAACATCCTGAAACAATTAATGGTAATGTTAAAAATTTAAGTAAAAGTGTCATTTTTATCCTTTTAGTGTAATGGTAGGGAGCTTCTAGGGAACATCCAAGGAGCGCCTAGGGAGCATTCAAGGAGCGCGCTCCCAGGGAGCATCCCAAAACTGCTTGAAGCATGCTCCCTGGACTCTCCTGCNCTAGGAGGGGGGGGGGACGCTCCCGACAACACTGGTTCATATTGTCTCATTTATGGGTTCCTTTGTAGAGGGTGTGTTGCCCTTCGTTTGCGATGTAACCTTTTTCCAAACCCTTTATTGCCATTAATTTATTATTGTCCAAAGCATTGAGTACTATGTGCAGTGGAAAGTAAAGAGTACTGCAATATCACTTGAAGCTAGAACACACAGAGTGCCATATGCAATGGAAAGTAAGGGACACCACAAAATGCATTTCCTCAACAAGCGAGACATTTATTAGTTACATGTTAGAAGGTCCTTGATTTTTGTGGAGTAGCACTTCATTGCTCTCAGGACCTTAGGGTGAGCATATAAAAGGATAATGATTGGCTTTTAGTTTTTGCTTGCTACAACACCTCTAGGCCTTTAGCCCCATCTTCCTATGAATTGAGGTACAATCCCTTCTTGGGTGAATGAGCTCAGAAACCCAAAAGATGAGGAAACGGAGGGGAAGAAGTGTGGAAAGTGGTAAGTATGAGCAGGAATGTACGATGACCCTTCAAGGAACCACCTAGTAGCAACCCTTTTCCCGAGGGTGACCTACTTACTAGGAAACCATGTCACTCACCAAGGTGAAATTAGGCAAAAGGTATAATTTCCAAGCAAACGTTTCATAATCAAGAAATTAAAGATTCTTTACAACTTGCTCAAATGCTTGAAATATTAAACTGACACTTACCATGACACCGGACTTGTTACCTCATGAGGCAAGACTTGTTGTCCTCTGGGACCAAGCTAATGTAATGGATGTTGTTGTTGATGTTTGGACAACATCGGGGAGACATTCTTCTAGATTAATAATCAATAAAATATATAATAAGTAATAATAATAATAATAAATAGTTATTTATTATCCAATGGACACATCCTTTCACGGATGATCATCATATGTTCTCTATATATGGAACACTCATCATTGTAATAAAATATTATCGATCATATCTCATCTCATATATACAAATCAACATGGTATTAGAGTGGGATTCGGCTTGAATCCCTCACAGGAGGGCCTAGGAAAATGAGAGAGGTAGCTTACGTTTTGTTACACGGAAGCATATTCCTTCAATTATTGATGTGGAATTTTATTAGCTTTGAAATTCAACAAGGAAAATAATTGGGGAAAGATATTACTCAAGTGGAGTGGACGATGATGTGAAGAAAAAAATAAAAAATATTAACAAAAATCGATATGGAAAGAAAAAACAAGGACTGCAAGAGATGAACAGGGCCATGGAACGCATACAACATCCACAACAACCGAGAACTTTGTGGACAATGCAAATTATTATGGTATCGCAAATGGAACAGCTAGAGGCAGACCAACCAATATCTCTACAATAATTGCCATGTATAGGGTGTCTTCACTAGATTATGGGTGTCAAGGTGTACTGATTTTAGCTAGCTTTGATGACACAGTTAAAAATGGAGTGGATATTTTATCCATTTCACTTGGATCTCGGTCCACTAATCAATCCGATTTTGAGAGAGATCCAATAGCCATAGGAGCATTTCATGCTACTCAGAGAGGAATTTTGGTTGTATCCTCTGCGGGAAACGAGGGACCTGAGTCTAAGACGGTCGTCAATAGCGCTCCATGAATTTGTTTTACAATTGCAGCGACCACAATCGACCGGGATTTCCTATCAAACATTGCGTTGGGAAATGGTAAGATTGTTAAGAGGAAGGGCATCAACTTCTCGAATCTTAGCCACTCGGCCGTGCACCCTCTTGTGTACGCAGGAAACATTCCTGACAAGTCTAGCTCTGCATCGTCTACAAACAATTGTGAACTAGAAAAAACAAGAAAAGGTTTTACTTGTCGAAGACTCGAAAGTATTGCTGACGTTGGAGTATTCACACATGCTGTTGTGTGAAAGGAGAGGAGTCTCAATGGGCATGTGGTTCGAATTGATCACTAGAAGACCAACGATTGATCTTCCTCACAAGGACACTGAATGGATGAGATCACGAGGTATAATCCCGAGAATCCTCATTGGTTTAATCGGGATCAGTTTATGCTGAGATGGACATGGGTGCATGTTGCAGCAAGTTATCTCGCATTTGGAGAGATCGACACGAGTATTTGGGGTGGATTGATCAAGATGGACATGAGAAGCAGTGGCAAACCCTTTGTAGACAATATTACATGAAGCTTGTTTCAAATGTGTTGATGTGGTGGTTACCATGATGTTGTGTACCACTGGCAGAGACTGTGTCTCTAGACAATAGCTATGTGCTACTACGGTGGTTGTGTACCACTGGAGGAGACTGTTTGTCTCTGGACAATAGCTACTACGATGGTTGTGTACCACTGGCGAAGATTGTGTCTCTGGACAATAGTTGTGTGCTACTAGAAGTGGTTGTGTACCACTAGCGGTGATTGTGTATCATCGAACAATAGTTGTGTACTACTATGGATTGGTACAGTTGTGTTCTATTGGATGGCATTATAGTAGTTGTGACTAGTTGATTTCCATATAGACTACCAGACCGCTTGGAAGTAGCTATGTGCTACTGTTTGATCACAGAGATTGTGACAAATGATTTGAGCTATCAATGGTATGATAGTAGTTTTGTGCTACTAGTTGATTGTGGAGTAGTCACTGGACTACTAATGAAAACATTGTTAAAAAAAAATAAAAAATCTCTTCCTATTTGAGAGGGAGTGTTGATGTTTGAGGCGGCAACATGAGACATTCTACCTGAAGGGTCCTGTGTGGACTAGTAGGGGGGAATGTAGAATTCATCCTAACGTGCCTCAGATGGTCAGATAAAGGAACCAAGAAATTGGTTTCACGAGGAAACCTTGATATGTCTTGTGAGACATCGGTTCCATGAGGGAACCTCGATATGTATTAGACATTGGTTTCATGAGGGAACCTCGATATGTCAACTATGGTCCAAAATGACTTAACATGATCAACATTTTTTTGTGGGCAGAGGGATCCATGATTGTAGTGTATGTTCAGAAAAGAAGTCCTCATAAGACTTTGAGGAACATGACCCCTGATGAGGCCTTCACCGGAGTGAAAGCCTAAGGTTGGACACTTCAGGATATTTGGGTGTCAAGTATACATTCATGTACATGAGGAGAAAAGGACCAAGCTAGACCCTTCAGGAAGAAAGGGTACATTTGTTGGGTGCAGTGAGTCTTCGAAGGCATACCAGATCTACATCCCTGGTTAGAGACAGATTGAGTGAGAGACAGGAAGAGATGGTACCCTCCGAGAGAGCAAGAGACTTCAGAGATATTTGTGCTATGTTGCAGCTATGAGCCACATCATTGATTCTGAGCTTTCCTGTTATGAGGAGGCATCTAGTCAGCTAGTATGAAGAGATGCCATGATGGAGGAGTATCGATCCATCATGAAGAATTATGTGTGGGATATTGTTTTGAGACCTGAGGGGAAGTCTTTAGTGACTTCCAAGTGGATCTATAGGATCAAACACACAACTGACTGGAGCATTGAGAAGCACAAAGAGATATTTGTTGCTAGAGGATTCTCTCGGGTGGAGAGAATAGATTATGAGGAGACATTTGCTCTTGTTGCTTGATACACTTCTATACGAACGAATATTTCCCTTGCAACATCCATGGGTTGGAGACTACATTAGATGGACGTGAAGACAACCTTTCTCAATGGAGAGATTGAGAAATAAGTATACATCGAGTAGCCAAATGGTTTCATGATACATGAGAAGGAGACTCATATGTGCAGGTTGAAGAAGGCCTTGTATGGACTCAAGCAGGCACCTTGAGCTTGGTATGCGAGGATTGTTGGATACTTAATGAGTTAGGGCTTCAACAAAAGTGTTGTTGATCCCAACTTGTACTACAAGACTGTTAATGGACCTTGGTATGATGCACTACTTCTTGGGACTAGAGGTGTGGTAGAGAAATGATGAGATCTTCCTGAATCAGGGGAAGTGCACAGTTGAGATATTGAAGAAGTTTGGGATATTGAACTGTAAGCCCATGACTATACCAATGGTGACGAATTTGAAGAAACTAAGCGTCTTCTTCTGATTTCAACGAGATTGATCCGACTCTGTACAAACAACTGATTGGATCACTGATGTATTTGGTTAACACCAGACCAAATATTTTCTATGCAGTGAGTGCACTTAGCTAGTTTATGAGTTAGCCGAAATAAACACACTGGATCATTGTGAAGCACGTGTTGAGATACTTGCGAGGTACAGTTGGACATGGTCTGAGATATACTTCCAGTATTGACATGAGATTGCAGGGATACACTGACTTTGATTGGGCAGGGAGCACAGTGGAAAGAAAGAGCACCTTTAGGTGTTGCTTCACTTTTGGATCTGCCATGGTTTCCTAGTGTAGCAGGAAACAAGATTTTTGTGGCTTTGAGCACCGCAGAAGCAGAGTACATTGCATTAAGTGTGGCATTCGGTGAAGCAGTGTGGCTTCATAATCTCCTTGCAGATTTATCTGAACATGTGCTGGATTTCCACCGTTATTCATTGTGATAATCAGAGCTATGTGAAGATCTCAGAGAATCTAGTTTTTCATGACAAATCGAAACACATTGAGTTCAAGTACCATTACATCCGAGACATGGTGTAGAGGAAGGTAGTACTGGTGCAGTACCTTTCTATAGATGAACATGTTGTTGATGTTCTTACCAAACCAGGACGAAGTTCGAGTACTTTTGTGACAGACTTGTTGTGGCAGAGAATGCCTCCCTCACTGAGAGGGAGTGTTGTTGTTTACAGCTTCCTGAGACATTCTCCAGATTGTACTCCTCTATGACTGAGTTGAGTTGATTTGTGAGGACACTTATCTCAGAAAGGATAAGTGGGTTTGGGCTTGTATCCCAATTTCCCTTGTGGAGAGCACATGAGGACATGCCAAGGGAGTTGACCTTGACGTCACACACTATGGGGAGTTGACCCTAGTGTTTATAGAGGGAGTAGCCTCTAGAAGTCCACATGGGAGTGTCATGTTTGACAGACATTCTCCAGATCGTACTCCGCCGTGACTGAGTTGAGTTGATCTGTGAGGACAATTATCCAAGAAGGGATAAGTGGGTTTGGGCTTATAGCCCAACGTCCCTTGTGGAGAGCACATGAGGACATTATGGGGAGTTGACCTTAGTGTTTCTAGAGGGAGTAGCCTCTAGAAGTCCACATGGGAGTGCCATGTGTGATAGACCTTTTGCTACAATGTATCGAGTAAGAATTGGGTGGACCTTCTCCTAGATTGGGCTGCAGACCAAGTGATATAGGATGCGCATTTATAACAAAGGTGTACTTGTGGTAAATGAGGCATAGTCCTTCCTTGATCATGACAAGGAATAATATGGACTCGAGGTGCCTAAGGTGCTTTCCATGTGTTAGTTAGCATCGGGTTGGCATTCATTCACAGGTGTGTACCTGTGTTGAATGACCTTGGTGTGGTCTTTGTCCTAGTCATGGTGATTTGACAAGGAATGATAAAGACTCAAGATGCTAGATGCTATCACATGCGGACCCAGAGTGAGCATGATCTTAGAGAAATTCAATTGGCTCAGAGTGAGAGTTGCAGAAAGAGTTTTCCCTCGATTCAGGTGGGAGAGAGGTATCTCCCAAAACTGACAGACAAGTGTCATAAGTCTAGGGTGAAGTTTGTGTACTTCAAAGACAAGATTTGGCATGATGAAGAATGTCTCCCTCGTTGAGAGGGAGTGTTGATGTTTGGACAACATCGGAAAGACATTCTTGTAGATTAATAATCAATAATATATATAATAAGTAATAATAATTATAAATAGTTATTTATTATCCAAGGGACACATCCTTTCATGGATGGTCACCATATGTTCTCTATATATGGAACGCTCATCATTGTAATAAAATATCATTGATCATATCGCATCTCATATATACAAATCAACAACTGCTTTGTTGTTGGTGATGAGTGACGATCAATTTGAAAAGGAAGACCTTGAGGGCTTTGTTGGTCAATCTAATCTCGACACTCCATATCTACTACCCGTGGGCTTTGAGACATGATCTCTTTAGTTACCCCTAAACTTGGGGGTAACATATATGATTACTAAAAAAACACTTTTTTAGATATTTTTAGATATTGAATAAAGAATTGTTAACATATTTTAATTATTAGACCAGGAATTGTTAACTTGTTTTAATTATTAGACGATATACACGATGTTTATATGTAGTCTTTTTGTTAGAAAATACACTTTGCAGTAATGTTATTTTGTTGTGACTTTAGTTTAGTTAATTAGTTAGAAAGTGTACTCTGAAATAAAATCATTGTGTTCTGATTTCAGTTTAGTTTAACCTTTTAATTGGTTTTTAATCATGGAAACTGAAGACTCACTTATTCTCTATATTAATATAAAATATTTAGTTTTAGATCTGACGAACTGTATTTGAATTTCTTTGTCTCTTTCTTAATATATGTTGTACTTTTATTTTTCAATTGTTACATTTGTTTACTAACATGCTATAAGAGCTATAGTAATAGTTGTCATCTAAGACACTATGAAGGTTAAATAAGAGAAGGTTATAGTAAGAGTTGTCATCTAAGAGACGATGAAGGTTGAATAAGAGAGGTTGAAGGATTGTGGTAGAATATCAACAAGGGACATAGCCGATAAATTACTTGGAATGTGAATAGTAGAAGAGGAATAGTCAAGCATAGATTGAGAGATGGTAGGTAACTCGACCAATATTAGGTGTACTTGGCCTAAAATGGGAGAGTCCATAATATGTACGTTGTTAGGCTTTTCAGAATCGGCTTTATTTTCGGAGACTCTAAAAGAAACAATTCTTTATCAAGATTTCTTCGCTAACAGACTCCTAGTCCCACTCACACTCTCCTTCCCTGTGATCAAACCTTCCTAGGACAAAAGTCTCTGAAACAATAGGAGAGTCGTCCCTAGAAGCTTCCAAGTTCAAACGCGCATAGAAGCTTTGACCATATACAGGCCCCAACGGTGAACACTTAGACACTAGAAACGAAATATTTTCGCTGCAAATTTTGTTGTCTCATGCACTCTCATGCAACCTACCAATTTCCAGCTAGGATCTCCGGCCACACTCCTTAAATTCTTCCACCGACGCCAATGATCGCAGATCTCATCATATCTGTTTAACTCTCTAGAAAGTGGTAAGGTTGAACCCTTTCATCTACAACCAACCTCAAGCAATGGATTTATTTATGCCGCAATAACAGAGGCATAAGATTTGCATATAACAGAGTGATTATGCTCCATTCATTATTGGGCTTGGCATCCAAACACAAGGCAGTATGTAACACCTTCAACAGGCACACACCATTATTGTAGTCGACTTCCACAACAGCAATAAGCTGATTTCTGTAATGTATCAACAACACAATAGGCACACCAGAGTAGAATGCTAGAGACAAACCATCGCAACATTCACAACAAACAATCTATTCTCACTTACAAAAACAATTCACACTCCTATGCGAATCTTAGTTCTACATAGGATTAACAATGCAGAATTTGCATAATTGCAGCTTGTTTGTTGAGAGAGTCAAGGTTGTACCAGATACCATGTAGAGAATTGGGAGAGTAGACATGGTTTCTGCAAACCATAACTGGGTTGAGTGATATATTAAGAAATAATTATATATTTATAAATACATAAAACTATGTATCAACACACTTTTGAGATAGTATCTCAACTACACACTAAAATAGAAGTTAATTAAATGAAGAAAATATCTAGTATCCAAATACATCTAACAACGTCCAAAACATAGAAAAAAAAATTAAAACTTGCCTCCAAACTTTACCTCACAATAAGCAATACAATAACAAAGTGAAAGTTAATAATTCTAACATAGATAACACACAGATAACTTAGCGAGTTTTTTTTCCTAACCCTTCATCTTCTATAGCTATTTTCATCTTCTATAGCTATATTGACGATGGAATTTAAGAAATATTTCTTTGAATGATCGTAAATGCGTTATCGACAATTAACATTGGTGTTTACGGAGAAGTGGTAAATGCTTCATTAATAATTATTTTCCATATTTACATTCATCGAACACAATATGTCTTTACTACCTTTATATTAATTTTTATATCATGAGAATAAATTGTTTTAATTCAAATTTTTAGAGTTACTCCATAAAATCACGGACTTACATATGGTTCATTTTGGTGTGCATAATTGGGATAAAAACTTGACGAGTTGGGTTGAGTTAGTTACACAGAAGATTATGACAATTTGAGATAAAAGTTATTCTCACTTGCTAATGGAATAGAGTCGGGCACGTGACATGAAACCATAAAAGTTATCATCCCTTCCTAATTTTTTGATGAACTCGATCCATAATCTGTTTTATAAAATTGATCAGTATACTGATATGATTTATTTCATTATATTATTTTTCATTTATCCATAATCATGATGTGTTGGGATGATGACTTTGAGCGAAGCATATTACGGTGAAATTTTATAATTTCTCTTTTGCCATAGATTTTATAATTTTCTAATTTCACCCATTACAGGCCGAAAGTGTAGCTGAGGTTTCTGGTGTCTTAACCGTCATGACATTAGGCATGTAAGTTGAGTATCGATGCTAGAATTGAGTAACTTCTTGCATTTAAACGCCGACAGCCATTTTCCATGTTTCTTCTTAAGTAGATCCATTCTCGCAGAATTTATGCAGCATCGAGGACAATTTTCAAGAATGAAAGTTGGCAAAGGACAACTTACAAGAGTGAAACTCAGCAAAGCTTATATCACTTTTGGTAATTCTTTTTTATATATTTAAAGGTCTTTGTGGGTTTTTAAAGAAAAGTAGTTATCATATCTATGAGAAGTCTTTTTTACAAATTCTCAAAAGGCAATTGCGGTATAAGCAATTTTAGCATTCTCAAGATTGACCTAGTAATGGCCGTATTAGCGGGCGGTTTCTTAGTTATAGTTGTACTTGAGGCTTATAAAGGCTACATTAATATTGATTATAAAGCTCCTCATTATAATCTAAATTANTTGCATATAACAGAGTGATTATGCTCCATTCATTATTGGGCTTGGCATCCAAACACAAGGCAGTATGTAACACCTTCAACAGGCACACACCATTATTGTAGTCGACTTCCACAACAGCAATAAGCTGATTTCTGTAATGTATCAACAACACAATAGGCACACCAGAGTAGAATGCTAGAGACAAACCATCGCAACATTCACAACAAACAATCTATTCTCACTTACAAAAACAATTCACACTCCTATGCGAATCTTAGTTCTACATAGGATTAACAATGCAGAATTTGCATAATTGCAGCTTGTTTGTTGAGAGAGTCAAGGTTGTACCAGATACCATGTAGAGAATTGGGAGAGTAGACATGGTTTCTGCAAACCATAACTGGGTTGAGTGATATATTAAGAAATAATTATATATTTATAAATACATAAAACTATGTATCAACACACTTTTGAGATAGTATCTCAACTACACACTAAAATAGAAGTTAATTAAATGAAGAAAATATCTAGTATCCAAATACATCTAACAACGTCCAAAACATAGAAAAAAAAATTAAAACTTGCCTCCAAACTTTACCTCACAATAAGCAATACAATAACAAAGTGAAAGTTAATAATTCTAACATAGATAACACACAGATAACTTAGCGAGTTTTTTTTCCTAACCCTTCATCTTCTATAGCTATTTTCATCTTCTATAGCTATATTGACGATGGAATTTAAGAAATATTTCTTTGAATGATCGTAAATGCGTTATCGACAATTAACATTGGTGTTTACGGAGAAGTGGTAAATGCTTCATTAATAATTATTTTCCATATTTACATTCATCGAACACAATATGTCTTTACTACCTTTATATTAATTTTTATATCATGAGAATAAATTGTTTTAATTCAAATTTTTAGAGTTACTCCATAAAATCACGGACTTACATATGGTTCATTTTGGTGTGCATAATTGGGATAAAAACTTGACGAGTTGGGTTGAGTTAGTTACACAGAAGATTATGACAATTTGAGATAAAAGTTATTCTCACTTGCTAATGGAATAGAGTCGGGCACGTGACATGAAACCATAAAAGTTATCATCCCTTCCTAATTTTTTGATGAACTCGATCCATAATCTGTTTTATAAAATTGATCAGTATACTGATATGATTTATTTCATTATATTATTTTTCATTTATCCATAATCATGATGTGTTGGGATGATGACTTTGAGCGAAGCATATTACGGTGAAATTTTATAATTTCTCTTTTGCCATAGATTTTATAATTTTCTAATTTCACCCATTACAGGCCGAAAGTGTAGCTGAGGTTTCTGGTGTCTTAACCGTCATGACATTAGGCATGTAAGTTGAGTATCGATGCTAGAATTGAGTAACTTCTTGCATTTAAACGCCGACAGCCATTTTCCATGTTTCTTCTTAAGTAGATCCATTCTCGCAGAATTTATGCAGCATCGAGGA
Source organism: Picea sitchensis (assembly GCA_010110895.2). Classification (NCBI taxonomy): domain Eukaryota; kingdom Viridiplantae; phylum Streptophyta; class Pinopsida; order Pinales; family Pinaceae; genus Picea; species Picea sitchensis. The sequence goes on from SNQJ01S0146051.1 coordinate 24,949, forward strand.
CAATTTTCAAGAATGAAAGTTGGCAAAGGACAACTTACAAGAGTGAAACTCAGCAAAGCTTATATCACTTTTGGTAATTCTTTTTTATATATTTAAAGGTCTTTGTGGGTTTTTAAAGAAAAGTAGTTATCATATCTATGAGAAGTCTTTTTTACAAATTCTCAAAAGGCAATTGCGGTATAAGCAATTTTAGCATTCTCAAGATTGACCTAGTAATGGCCGTATTAGCGGGCGGTTTCTTAGTTATAGTTGTACTTGAGGCTTATAAAGGCTACATTAATATTGATTATAAAGCTCCTCATTATAATCTAAATTATATTTAGAGTATTTATTGACAAAGATATAAGAATACTTTGTGACTGAACATGCTTTGCAACTTTATTTCAGTAATAAAGAAATTTGGTAATTTGTTCCTGAATTATTTGTGCTTAAGCATTCTTGAAATTATTAACTCTTACTTGTTATGTGTGATTACATTAAAAATTTTGGTTATTATTATGAATCATTGTAATGTAAGTTTGTTTTTAAGTGAATAGTTTACATCTATGTTCTATAAAGTTGTTAAATTTAGCTAGAGGCTCCTATATGTGTAGTTAAAAAACTCGCAATGGAGCCAATATCTCACTTGGAGGCCAAATAGCCCTTCAAAAGGATCGATGTGGTTGTTTGAGTCCTAGTTCACGGTCCTTAAGTTTTCGAAGTTTTGTTTTGGGCCTAAGTTCCTTGTTTTCTTTATCAAGCCATGGTATATGCCACGAGATTCATTTTTATTATTCAGAACACATTAATGGTGCCAAAGCCCCCCCTAGTGGCCAAAGATCCCCTACAAAGATGTTATGTGGTATTTCAAGGACTAATACATGAAGCTTGATCCTGCGAAGATTCAAATACGGGATTATCACCTTATGTTGCTTCCCTAACCATGTTTAAGGCCTCAAGTGCATTATGTGGTATGCAAAACCTTGTAATTGCATTGAAGCCCAACTCAAAGGGATTGAGACCCAATGTGGTGCTCAAAACCTGTGAATGGCACCCAGTTGTGGTGGTTTGATGCGCCATTGAGGGTATCCTTCACATTCAAGTGGGGATATCAATGAAATTAGGAGGATTTGAGCATTAGGTATGGGTATTGGAGTTCTTTACATGGTAAGGGGAGGAAACTTCAGCCTTAGGTCATAAAGGAAATTTCTAGGTATCAAGGACCAAGAATGATACCTCAAAACACCACACAAGAAATAGATAAAAAGCGGAAAATAAAGAACAATAAAGTACAATCAGACACCATCCACAAGATAACACAAAGATCTTCTCTGGGAAACCCTTACGGGAGAAAACCTAGATAGAAGGTCAGGTTATTCTGCTCTCTTTTCTATAGTATGGAAATAATGCAAGTACAAAGGAGAAGGCACTCTTTCTGTGGCATGTTAGGCTGCTACAGAACATTAAACCCCTCTTTTATGCTCTCTAATTTCCCACTCCCAGTTGTTCTGCTCTATTATGAAACAAAATACAATAACATCGAATGGAACCCCTTCTCCTCCTAGTGGCCCAATATTTAACATAGCCCGATAGCCATCTAGGGGTAACTTTTTGACTTCCTCAACCCTCAATTATGGTAGGGCTTTGAACCTTATAGAATAATATTGAAATTCCTCACGTGCTTAGCCCCATATGCATGAGTAATGTGGGCTAACGTGGCATCATCTTGTACCATGTTGGTCAACACGATAGGTCAACTTGCGAGAGGCATAACTTTTGCATACAAACTCCGATTGATGCATGATTTGCACTGTTGGAAAGGTATCGAAGTGTAGAACACTATCAAGGGGGTGCACAAGATTTTCATACACTAGAACCCCCAAAAATGTCATTTAATGCCTCAAAATGGCTCCGAAAGTTTCCAGACCCCAAATTTTCAAACTGGGACCTACCACTAAAATGACCCTGCCAGCTAATTTCTCCAATTTTTTCCACTCTGAAAGCATCAAGATAGATGACAAATAATATAATGATACAATCCCAATCATACCTCCCCATTTAGGGAGGCTTTTGGTCCCCCAAAAGCTTTACTGAATGAGGTGAGGAAACTTTTCGTTTATTTTCTCCATGGAGCACCAATTTGATTTGCCTGGAAGTTGTCCTTTCAACCCAATATGCCAAAGGTTATGTTGCCTTTGTCTTGCAGTTCTCGATCGCTTCTGTGAAACTGTGTCCTTTGCTAACTCTATCTGAGCATTTGGTTCTAAGTCCTCTATGGAAGGTAGGATGTTCTCCTCCTTCTGATCCAACATGGAAGGCTCATAGAGTTTGAGATTCTCCACATTCACTACCGAGTAAATGTGCATGTATGGGGGTAGACTGAGTCTGTAGGCATTTCTTCCACTTTTTCCAATACTTCAAAAGGACCATATCGTAGAGCCTTGATCTTCTTACGAGTACCTTGTAGCCTTTTCTTATTTAGTTGTAACCATACTCTGTCTCCCACTCTAAATGTTCTCTCTGTTGTGTGTTGGTTGTGTCTAGCCTTGTACTTTTTTTGAGATTTCTTCAATGTTTCTTGTACTTTTTCTGAGACTTCTTCAATGTTTCTTGTACTTTTTCTGAGACTTCTTCAGTGTTTCTTGTACTTGTAATTGGATCTGCCAAATTTTCTCAACATTTTTTTCTTCTTTTAATGCATCTCCTACAAGGTTCTCCCTCACTCCTCCTTCTTGTCCATATACAACATGTAGGGGTGAAGGTGGAAAATACCCAAAGCAAGTTTCAAAAGGTGACTTACCATTAGAAGTGTGGACTGCTATGTTATAAGAGTGTTGTATATAGATCAGGTTTTCATCCGAGGTCTTTGGATTCTTTTGATTGTAACCCCTCAAAAGCTACACCAAATTCTTGTTGACTACTTTTGTGTACCCATCTGTCT
>SNQJ01S0146052.1:0-23983 GCA_010110895.2 Picea sitchensis
TTAACATCATTAAGAAGTTTTTGATTATGCTTACGTAACCTTTTGATTTCTTCATCTTTCTTTTTCAATTCTTCCCTTGACTCATCCTTTTTCAACTTTCCTTTGCTACTCTTTTTTTGGCTTTAAGTTCTTAACCTCCTTAATGAGTGACTCATTAAGGGATTGCATCTCGGTGAACTCATCACCATTCTTTATAAGATATTTTCTTAGCTCTTCATTATCCTTTTGCAACTTGGAAAGTTTTTCTTTTGGTTCATTTGATTCAACTTGAATTTTATGCATCTCCTTCATTTTTGTATCATTTATCCATCTATCAGTGAAGAATTTTTCAAACTTTCCACTTAGAGCCTCCGGTGTCCTTATCTAGGATATACCACCAATCCCTAGATTTGCCTTCAAAATATCTTTTTGCAGACACAAGACTTGAGGCTTTTTTCTTTGCAATACAAAACCTTTCCATAGGATCAATTTCATCTTCATCATCATCTCCTCTAAATATAGGTATATCCATTGATTCTTAATTGAGGTCTAACCCAAATCCTCAACTTACAACCTCAATATATTAACAATAATGATCTCAAATAGTTATGATCATTTTCTTAGTATATTCTCCTATGTTTTCTATTTCCAATGGCTTTTAAATCACCTCAATCATACATCCCAATCAAAATTTATGATAATTTTAAGTTAACATATCTTTTAAAATCCTGATTCAGAGACTGTCTTGCTAGCCAACCTTTCTTCTGATGTATCTCTAAAATTTAATTACTTTTGACTCTGAAATTTCGACATGTAGTATCTTGATACGTCTTCTTTGCAATACCATGGATTTGACCAAATTTTGATGTTTCAAGTGAAAGTTATGGTAACTTTCCCTAAAATTGTTGATTTTTGGCCCTTTCCAGAGAGAAAAATTGTATAGCATGCCATGTGTCCAATTTTTATGATATGCTTATGCAATTTGGACCTGAAACAATGTTATTTGTCCTCTTTCCAATTAAATTGGTGACACTTCATTTGGATCTTTCTAGAATTAGATATGACTATTTTACTTAGAACACCTATTTGAGACTAGTTTAGGGCTAGTTAAAAACCCTTCCACAACCTATAACTTGAAAGTATAGTGAACTAGAATCTGAAATTTTTACCACAGGTACTTCACTGTGTCTCCTAGTGTGTTTAAAAATTTTGAAGTCTGACCCCCCATTTAGCAACGGTGGTCAACTCATGTACCATGAAGATGCATCACCAGATGCAAATTTGTTGAAGACAGTATTGGTTCTACTTGGTATCTGATGATCCAACAAAAATTTTTGTAAACGAAATTTCCGCACCCCTGCGTGGGTCGATAATGTAATAAGTCTGCATGGATCATAGTTAGGTCAGGTACCTTGGGATATTTTCATTGGGGGAGTTTCTTTCACCGAGGGTTTTTTATCCTCACGTTGTCAACCGGGCTTTAGGGCATGGTTGACTTCCCTTGAGTTTTTCCCTCCACACATGCAATAATTTCCTCCAAAGTGGTGAACGACGTCCTAATGGTCTCATCCTTAGGTAGCTATTGTTTAGGAATGTTGTAAATGACCATGCCAGACAGTGTAGAAAGTTTCGCGGAATTTCATCGAGTCTAGATAGGTTTTTTTAATTAATTAAATTTTTAATAATTTAATTAATTAATTATTTTTTGAGCTAATATTGTAAAAATTGGGTCTTTGGGCTTTTGATAGGGGTATTTGTGCTCAAAAGAAATGGAATAGCACCCCCTACAGCCCATATACCAAGTTTCATCTCAGTAGGACAAAGTTTGCTATGCATTTGTCCTCCAGGAGTAAAAGTCTAGGTCAAAACAACAATTTTAATTGCCAAGTCATTTTGTAATTTTTGTAAAAAAGAGATATTGGGTGAATGTTAAGGTGGAAAAGAGCAAGATTAGACTTTACCTAACCCTCCAACCTTTTTCCAACCTATTCTAACCCCTTACCCACCTTCTACACTAAAATATTATGGCCCCCTAGGGCAAGTGACGTTTTTCAGTGGTGGAGGTTGTTGTGACTTATTTAGGGGCCCCTCTCATGAGTTATGACTCCTTTGACCCCATCCTCCTAGGATGATCCCACTCCCTTTCTCATTAATTCCCCTCCATTTCTTCATTTTCACTTTTTTGCCCCTCAGAGGTTACGCCCCCCCTCTTCTAGAAACTCCACAAATGATTTTTAAAGTTATTTGGACCTCTCACCTTCCATGGCATCAATCCCAAGGCCTCCACACCTCTTTGTAGTCCCAACACCTCCTACTTTTTTCTACACCCTAGATCTAGCTTTCAAATCCTAGATGGTGTACCCTAGCCTTGAGATCTATTCTTATGCTTGGTTGTGGACACTTGGCATTGATCCAAGAGAGGTAGGTTTACCTCTTCAAGTATAAATGGATCCCTCTCCTCACTCTGACTCCTCATTCTTGAGCTAAAGTTATTATGCTTAAATCTCTCTTCACTTCCATCTTCTTGCTCTTGCCATCTTGCCATTTCACTCATTGCTCTTGAGAGTTTGGAAGAAGTATTTCTCCAACACTCTCATATTGGAATAAAAGCTTTGGAGGAATCATTGGAGCATCTAAGAGTATTCTAGTTGTTTCATACACATGGGGTGATACATGGTTCATTGTTTTATGGTTATTTGAATGAATCAATGGGTAGTATTTTTGCTAGAGTAGGAGCAGCAAAGAGTATTTTTGTTAGCCTATGCTTATGTTGAATAGCCTAGGATTTTGTAGTATTTAAGTTCTTGTCTATTTCAATATAGCTATCTATTCCATGCTTCACATATTGCTTTGAGTTTTTCAGGTTACTTCAAAGGATTCATTGGGATAACATCGAGAGGAGAATTACCCTTGAAACCTTCTCACCCTCCTTGCCTTTTCTTGTTCCATTTTATTGTTGCATCCATTTTCCATTTATTTTTCAGTTTCTAACACTCATAGATGCGGTCAAATATAAAAATTTTCACTGATTTTAATGTAAAAAAATTTGCAGTGGCAAAAACAATTTTTTGATGAGTTTGGTGTGTTTTTATAAGTTTCAAAAGCTTGCTTATGTTTTTCTGAGGTTGTTACGGATCTAAAGAGGGATATCTTTAAACCATAGAAGACTTCCCCAACAAGTATTCTTGGGTTGGAATAACATTCTCTCAGCTTCTCTCCTTCAAATTCCAAGTTTTCCTTCATTTTTCATTATTTTGGATCCATAATCTTGAACTAACATAGATTAGTTTATTTTTTAGTTAGTTATTCTTTGCTTCATTCTAATAATTGTTTAAGATAGCAATAACCCTCTTTATTAACAATGGTAGGCTTGCCTTCCACCTTGGCCATTAGCCAAGTCAGTTTTTTTTTGAAGTTTATTTCATTCTCATAAGTTAATGACCGGCACCTTGGGAGGTAATCCCCAAAACCGCTTGACCTAAAGAACCAATCTGTTGATGTCTATATGCTCTTAAATGGTTAAGATAATCTAGATAGTCATCACATAGTTTCCCTTTCATCAAGTTTATTTTCATATGCTTTGAATCTATTTCTCATGGTTAAATGATTTATGATCTTTCTTAAGTGCTAAATCTTTAGTTGTCATAAGTTATTTTGATTTTCTTTTTCTAAGGATATGATTATCTCACACATGGTTTAAGATCTTAAACATTATCTTGTTTAATCTTCATTTCTTAAAGCACTTTTCATTTTAATGGTTAAACATATATGTGGATAAGTAATCAGCGAATTATAAAAGTCTCTTCACACTTTCGATAAAACCAAGTTGTTCTTGCCCCTTTCCATTTGGTTAAAAATTAAGTGCCTATATGTTGATGTGATGCTCATATATGCTTAATGCTCTTTTCATTATTATGGCATAATCTCATGGTTTTAAGACGCCTTCATTTTCAACCTTACTTTCCAAGCACTCACTACATTTTAGTTATCTTGCTTAATGGTTTAAACTTTCACACTCATAACTTAAATTTTTCAAGCAAGTTTTCTATATAATTGGTTCAAAATTTCACATTTTCCTTCAAGCATATAAGTGTAATGGTTTATGGTTAATTGCTTTATCTATTGCACATCTCCATTTATGTTCTTAATGTGGTAAATACTCTTTACTTTCACATCTTGCAACACATCTTTTCTGAGTTTTTCATTTCGGCCATACCTTAAGCGTCAATTTTGAAGGTCTAAAACTTTTCTAAAAGTCTATAACACACTAAAGACCCACCCATGGTCATAATAACATAGACAACATTGTAGGGGGCTTTATTGATACATCTCCACCATCTAAAAGCGGGTTTGAGGGAAAACAACGAGGAAGGAAGTGGCCGAGGACAGGTGTCTCGTGATTCGTGAAGTCCTTCAGGGAAGTACTCTTCTTTAAATGAGTAGACCATGGAAGCTAGGGGGAGCCTCGTTGCCTTACTATCTTGAGCACCCGTGAGTCATTTGGCCAAGGGAGGAGGAAGTTCAAAGCGCAAACTTAGTTTAGGGGGAGGGAACTAAATTTACTAAATCTTTAAGAAACTCCTTAATCATTTAATTGCATAGATCACCTTTGATGTATTGGAAGTGGATGTATTGATAGGAAAACACATATTGGTGATAATTTCATTATTTTATTTATCTTAAAGTGCAACTTTATGGTTTACGTTTTTTATGTCTATGTGAGCAAAGTAAGTTATATATTGAATATCTTTTTGATTCGCTTGTTGTGGTGTGAATCAAGAAAGTGTTGAGTATCCACTTGGGAAGCATCACCTTCTTTGATTCTTGAGTGCTTTTATAGTTGCCATTGAAAGGCTGGTCAATAGAGTAAGTGCTATTGGGGCATGGCAATGTGTGTGTTTCACTTACATTTGTGTATCTTTGTATCTCTTTGTATTTTTGTAAACATTGTAACAATTGTAATTTTTGTAACTAATTCTAGTCTTTGGTTTGGGTAGTTTAACTTGTTTATATTGTAATACTTTTGTAATAAACCACCCTTAAACTTAGTTGACCCATTGACAGGCACTAGTCTTAGTTGACTTAGGAAAAGTTGACATTTAGATTAGACTTGCACTTTGTTGCTTCCTTTGCATCTTAGCCTAGTTTTCCCCTTTAGCCTTTTAACAAATTAAAACTAACTCCTAGAACTTATGCTTGGTAAAATTAATTTAGTAACTAGGAACAACCCCCCCCTTGGCTTCCCTAAAAGTAAGCCTAGAAGGAAGAGGTTCGATCAAGGTGTGATGTGGGTAGGGAACCTAGACATTGTGTCTCAGAGGACACACTAAGTGAGTTGGACTTAGCTCACGTTAGCAGAAGTGTGTATTAGGACGGCAACATCTTTGGCCGTTCTTTGGGGATAAGTCATTTTATCCTTGGTCAAAAGCGACAACTTTTTTTTTTTTAAGAACTTCTGCGTAATAAAGCTTTTGTCCCTTAAAATTCTTTGAGCTTTCATTGGTTAACTTTGTGTGATTCTTTTCCAAGTGTGACTCCATTGAACAAAATCTATCAGAATATCTTGCAAGGAGAAATCCTTGTTGTTTGCTTGAAATTCTTGAGGAAGAAGCTCATTGGATATCAATTCTTGTTCCAAACATAATAAATTAACTTTTGTTTTCCTTCTTGTCTTTGCTTGTTTGATGCTCTTGTTTGTACGAAATAAACTTGGTCATCTCGTGACTCCACTTTTAAATAATTTGACAAGGTATTTTTGCAAGAAGGAATTCCCGAATTGCTTTGCTTCATCCTTAAACGGAAGGTTTTTGGGTGAAGTTGGCATGCCTTCTTCTTGTTGGATCCTTGGTAATCTTGGGTCCCAGTCCTTTCTTTAGGCCTTTGTTTAAATGCCTAGTTAGAAATGGATGGTGTTTTTGATCCTATTGATTTTTCGAGAATTGTTGGTTTCCTCATGATATATCGAAGATGCTATTGATAACATTCACGATTTTTTTTTGATCATACTCATCTTGGTGCTCACATCTGGGCTTTCACTAAGTTCATCGAGAAGTGGTGCGATCCACCTATTTATGAGGATGTTCTAATGCGATTATTGTCTTTACTCTTTGTGGTGAAAGGGCAAGTGATTGGTTTCATGAACCACCTGATAAAAACATTCAAGACCATACAGGAATTTTTGCATGCCTTCTTGAATTACGTTTTGGAAACGTAGTCAGCAGTGATCACAATGGTGGTTGATAATTTTATGGAAACATGGAGGAGGAAAATCTTCAAATATAAAACAATCGAGTTAGGACATAGAGGTTGATGCTCAAATTGAGATCAGTAAGGAAATCAATGAAGCTTATTCAGAACGTGCAGCTTTCCCGGGAAGAACCATGTGAAGCCATGAATGAACAATTTGTGGCCATAGAAGACCAATGGAGGTCATAGAAGATAATTTCACAGAGATTTATATTGAATATCTGGACCCCATGAACTTGAGCTTGATGGTGAAAATATGAGGAAGTTCATGAGAAAATTCCGGATGAATCCATAGATGAATCGGTCGTCTATTTGAGGAAGTGAAGGATCTTGAGTTGGAAAATGTTGAATATCTGAATGATTCAAGTCCCCACCCTCCTCTCGAGAACCAGTGTTTTTGAGCGTTGACTTTGAAAATCTTATGATGGTTCCTATGATATGTTCTTCTTCGGTTTCTCAACCAAAGGATAAAGTTAACTGAAATTATGTGGAAATGGAAGGCAATTTCGGTTTATCAATGTCATATCATTATGAGTATTGGTTGGCCTCCAGTGGCTTGATCATGGCTTGACAAAGGAAGTATTGAGAGGTTACCACGGCTTGTCCTTGGCCCCAGTGTTTGGTTGAGAAAGGAAGAAGGATGATAGTGCTTGGTTGGTTCTTCCTCACAAAAGTTCCAAGTTGATAAAACTTGGAAGGGATAATACAGTGAGTCATCTGGACTAGGATGTTTTTAGGACACTATTGTATCATTTCACCATTGCATGGGTGGTTGTAACATATATCTAACCCTTCCTTGTATTTTAATTTTTGTATTAGCTTCAATTTATTATGTCAATATGTACTTAGTATTTTTTTCGGTATCATAGATTCAATTTGTAGTTATTATGTTGTACTAGATATTTCATTATGTTAGATGTTTTTATTTTTTATATAGCATTGATTTTATTTTACCATGTATGAATATGTACTAATGTTGAATTCTGGTGTTCACATTGTGGGAACACTATTTTTGTAGGTGTTGGATTCTCGTATGTTCTTCGTCTCAAAGTGAGAAGATGGAACCTGCGTCCCCATAATGGAGCAGAATGTTGACCGCCCATTTTGCAACAGTGGTCAACTCATGTGTCATGAAAGATGCATCACCAGATGCAAAATTTGTTAAAGACAATGGTTCTGGTATCTGATGATCCAACAAAAAATTTTGTAAACAATTTCACTTTTAGTGGGTTGATAATGTAATAAGTGCATGGATCATAGTTAGGTCGGGTACCTTGGGATGTTTTCATTGGGGGAGTTCATTTCACCATGGGTTTTTTATCCTCAGGTTGTCAGCCAGGGCTTTGAACTGGCGACTTCCCTTGAGTTTTTTCCATCCACACATGCAATAATTTCCTCAAAGTGGTGGCTTGGCGTCCTAATGGTCTCATCCTTTGGTAGCTATTGACTTTGAATATTTGTAAATGACCATGCGGTGTAAAGTTTCCGCGAATTTCGTCGAGAGTCTAGATAGGTTTTAATTAATTAAATTTTTAATAATTTATTAATTAATTATTTTATTAATATTGCTTGGGTCCTTTTGAGCTTTTTTGATAGGGGTATTTGTGCTCAAAAAATGGAATAGCACCCCCACCCATAGACCAAGTTTATTTCGATAGAACCAAAATTTGCTATGCATTTGTCCTCCCACACACGGAGTCAAAGTCGGTCAAAACAACAATTTTTAATTGCTAAGTCATGACATTTTGTATTTTTGCCAAAGTTATTGAGTAAGTGTTAAGGTGGAAAGAGCAAGATTAAACTTTGCTAACCCTCCCCAGCCTTTTCCAACCTATTCTAACCCCTTGCCCACCTTCTACACTAAAAATATGGCCCCTAGGGCAAAGTGACGTTTTTCATGGTGGGGAGGTTGTTGTGACTTATTTGGGGCCCCCTCTCATGAGTTTATGACTCCCTTTGACCCCACATCACCTCCTAGGATGATCCACTCCCTTTTTCTCATTAATTCCCCTCCATTTCTTCATTTTCACGCTTTTTTGCCCCTCAAGAGGAGTTACGCCCCCACTCTTGAGAAACTCCACAAAATGATTTTTAAAAAATTATTTGGATCTCCTGTCCTTGGCATCAATCCCAAAGGCCTCCACCTCTTTGCTTGATCCCAACACCTCCTACTTTTTCTACACCCTAGATCTAGCTTTCAAACCCTAGATGGTGTACCTTAGCCTTGAAATCTACTCTTATGTTTGGTTGGACACTTGAAAGGTGATCCAAGAGGGGTAGGTTTGCCTCTCAAGTATAAATGGATCCCTCTCCTCCTCCCAACTCTACATTCTTTTGCATTCAGTTACTATCTTTGAAATCTCTCTTCACTTCCATCTTCTTGCTCTTGCCATCTTGCCATTCCTCATTGCTCTTGAAAGTTTGGAAAAGTATTTCTCCAACACTCTCATATTGGAATAAAAAGCTTTGGAGGATCATTGGAGCATCTAAGAGAGTATTCTAGTTGTTTTCATGCACATGAGGAGGTAGTATTATGGTTCATTGTTTTTATGGTTGTTGGAATAGATCAATGGTAAAGTATTTTGCTAGAGTAGGGTAGCAAAGAGTATTCTTGTTAGCTATGTATGTTGGATAGCCTAGGATTTGTAAGTATTTATTATTCTTGTCTATTTCCAATATAGCTATCTGTTCCATGCTTCACATATTGCTTGAGTTTTCTTGAGGTCATTTCTAGGATTCATTGGGATAGCATCGAGAGGTGCCTACCCTTGAAACCTTCTCACACTCCTTGCCTTTTTCTTGTTCCATTTTATTTGCTGCATCCATTTCCATTTTAATTTCAGTTTCTAACACTCATAGATAGGTCAAATATAAAATTTCCTTTGATTTTGTGTAAAATTTACGTGTAAAAGCAGTACAGCTGAGTTGGTGTGTTTTGCAGCATTTCCAACAAGCTTTGCTTGCTGTTTTTAGAGGTTGTTACCGGATCTAAGGGGATATGCTGCCCAAAACCACTTAGAAGACTTCCCCAACAAGTATTCTTGGGTTGGGTAACATTCTCTCAACTTCTCTCCTTCAAATTCCAGTTTTTCCTTCCATTTTCATTCTTTTGGATTCATAATCTTGAACTAACATAGATTAGTTTATTTTTAGTTAGTTTTGATGCTTTGCTTCATTCTAATAATTGTTCAAGTTAGCAATAACCCTCTTTGGCCAACAATGGTAGGCTTGCCTCCACCTTAGCCATTGTAAGTGAAGTTTTTTTTTTTTTGATTTATTTCATTCTCATAGGATTAGTAGGCACCTTGGAGTAATCCCCAAAACTGCATGGCCTAAAGGAAACCAATCTTTCTTTGATGTCTATAATATGTGCTCATAATGTTTAACTAATCTAGATAGTCATCACACCTTATAGTTTCCTTTCATCAAGTTTATTTTCATATGCTTTGAATCTATTTCTCATGGTTAAATGATTTATGATCTTTCCTAAATACTAAATCTTTAGTTGTCATAAGTTATTTTGATTTTCTTTTTCTAAGCAATATGATTATCTCACACATGGTTTAAGATCTTAAACATTATCTTGTCTAATCTTCATTTCTTAAAGCACTTTTCATTTTAATGGTTAAACATATATGTGGATAAGTAATCTTGAATCATAAGTCTCTTCACACTTTCATTAAGGCAAGTTGTTCTTGCCCCTTTCCATTTTGGTTAAAAATTAAGTGTATATGTTGATGTGATGCTCATATATGTTTAATGCTCTTTTTCATTATTATGGCATAATCTCATGGTTTTAAGACACTTCATTTTCAACCTTACTTTCCAAGCACTCACTACATTTTAGTTATCTTGCTTAATGGTTTAAACTTTCACACTCATAACTTAAATTTTTCAAGCAAGTTTTCTGCTATAATTGGTTCAAATTTCACATTTTCCTTCAAGCATATAAGTGTAATGGTTTATGATTAATTGCTTTATCTATTGCACATCTCCATTTATGTTCTTAATGTGGTAAATACTCTTTACTTTCACATGTTGCAACACATCTTTTATGAGTTTTTTCATTTCGTCCATACCCATATGATCAAATTTTGAAGGTCTAAAACTTTCTAAAGTCACCCAACACTAAAAGACCCACCCACGGATCATAATAACATAATTAACATTTTAGGGGCTTTTATTCATCCCATCTCCACCATCTAAAACGGTTTGAGGAAAACAACGAAATTAGGGAGGACCATCTAAAGTGATTCGTGAGGGAGATCGCTTTAGGAAGTACTCTTCTAACTTTGTGTCGGTGACTGAAAATGGTAAAGCTAGGGTTAGACTCGTTGTATACTATCTTGAGCATCCAGGTCATTTGAAAGCAGGAGGGAGAAAGTTCCATGAGAAACATAGTTAGGGGGAAGGAAATAAAAATTTACTAAATCTTTAAGAAAGTCCTTAATCATTTAGTTTATAGATCACCTTTAATGTGTTGGAGGAATTAGATGTATTGATAGAGGCTTACATCATTGGTGATAGTCTCATTGTTTTATTTATCTTAAGTGCAACTTTATGGTTTATGTTTTTATGTTTATGTGGCCGAATAAGTTATATATTGAATATCTTGTTGATTTGCTTGTTGTGGTGTGAATCAAGAAAAGTGTTGAGTATCCCACTTGAGGAAGCATCACCTTCTTTGATTCTTGAGTGCTTTTATGGTTGCCGATGAAGGCGGTCCAATAGAGTAGATGCTATTGGGGCATGCTTGAGGCTCGTATTATTGTTTCACTTACATTTGTGTATCTTTGTATCTCTTTGTATTTTTGTAAACATTGTAACAATTGCAATTTTTGTAAGTAATTCTGTCTTTGGTTTGGGGTAGTTTAACTTGTTTTATATTGTAATACTTTTGTAATAAACCACCCTTAAACTTAGTTGACCCCATTGCTAACCTTAGGCACTAGTCTTAGTTGACTTAGGAAAGTGCTTGACATTATAGACTTGCACTTTGCATTTGCTGCCTTGCATCTTAGGCTAGTTTTCCCCCTTTGTACTTTTAACAAATTAAACTAACTCCTAGAACCTTAACATTAAAAATTAATTTAGTAATGGGACAGCCTTGAAAGCTTCCCTAGGAGTAAGCCTAGAAGGAAGGGGTTCGAGTCAAGGTGACAGTGGTGAGAACCCTGAACATTATGTCTCAGGGACACACACTAGATGAGAGTTGGACTTAGCTCAACAAGTGTGTATTAGGAATGACAGCACCCCAAAAAGTTATGGCTGTTTTGCCAAGAACGCCTATTTGAGACAGTTTTAGAGAGTAGTCAAAACCTAATTTCCACAACCTATATTTCAAAAAGTATAGAGAACCAGAATTTGAAATTTTTAACACAAATACCCTACTAATTTATATAAATATCCTCCAAGTTTCAAGGTCTGAAACTTCCTAGAAAAAAGTTATAGTGAAAATACCAAGATGTCCTACTTTGAAGGAGCCAAACTCAAGGATTGTATGCTCTGAAATCCAAATGTTATGTACCAAACCTTAAAATAGCACAATGAAACCAGGATTACACACCATGTACACCAATTGTTAGCGTGGAGGACACTCCAAAATTTATAAGAGAGATAGAGTTACACAATAACTCCTTAAAAAATAGGAGAACCTCTCCAAATACCCAAATACACTCCTTACATCCAAATCACAACTTCCCTCCAATAATGACTACATGATCTCTATATATCCATATTCACACACTACACATGCAGAAACACGGTATCCCATGATATCGAGGATAACTAGGAGATCATGTCGAGCCCACATGGTCCTAGACGTAGATAAAGGCGAGGCGACGAGCATGTACGGAGGGCCCCATCTTTCTTCTTCTCGGCAATTTTGTCAGGTCGGTAGGCACCAACTTCCATCACTACCCATTTTTGGGCTTGCATCCGGAGAGGACTCTTGCTCCATGGTCAGAGGTATCATGGTATGTGTCATATTTGATCATTATAACCTTCTCATATATGCATAATGTTCCTTTCATTATGCATATTTGCTTGGATCTTACCCAATCCTCTTGACCATTGTTGAAGGGTAATTGATGGGGCAATTGATCAAAGAACAACCTGAAAGCAGGTAATTCCGCGGCGGGGTTTTGGTTAGCCACCAAGGGGGTTTCGCGAGCCATCATCCGCTCCCACCATCTTATCACTTTTCCATCTTATATCCAGCTCATCCATCCCATTACAATTAGAAGCCCATTAGGATGATGACCTTCGGTACATCTTGTCTTGTGGGAAGAAGGGGCTAGACCAGGGTAAGCGGTACAGTAAAGATAAAAGCCATAGGAAAATGAAAACCTAGAGATGCTTAAGCCGGAGGGATCGAGAGAAGGCAATAAAAGGCCTCGATAAGAAACTAGGGACCCTAAGAAAAATGAAATAAATAAATGCAAGACCCTAACCAAGAGGATGGGGTCTCATCGCAGTGCGACCATTATGTTCATAAGTATTTAGCGGTATGACATTGCCATTATCACGGCTCACCAAACCCGGTGACCTTTAGTTGCATAATGGCCAAGGGAAAAAGGGTCTCATCATGAGTCAACCCTCTCATTTAAACGAAGAATATTAGTGAATTAACGCTTTCATCTCACGGCCACCTAGCAAAGGCGGTGTCCTCTTCGTCAGGCTTGGCGGTAAAAAATGCAAATAAAGAAAGATAAGGCAATAAGGGCTTGGAAAAATGCATCCATGGCGAATTTTTCTTCGCCTCCTACAAGCACCCTGGGCGACCCGCAACCCTTAGTAGGAGCTATGGCTGGACATCCCTAAAACCATATCACCACATTACACATGGCAGATGATCCTTTGAGGGAGACTTTCCATTTCATTGGGTATTAGCCCAATAGGTGATTCTTGTTGGTTTCCTTAGCTTTGTATAATTGAATTACGTGTAATGTCTTTGAGCTATTAGATGATGAATTGTTAGGGATTTCATGCATATGTTTGATAAATTTAATGATGAGATATGATTTACATTGCCTGATGTCTGGGACTAATAGAGCCCACGGAGGCGTGGTCTTTGATGTCTGCCGGGACCATGCGTGAGGGCGGTACCCGAGGATCGGTGCACATGGGGAGATGTTAACTCAGGACCTCCATGGGGGTACGAAAGAGTGACCCATCGAGGTAGTTCTTGGCGGGATGGCGAGGCGGAAGAGTTGCGTAGAACCACTTACCTGTGAGAGAGAGAAGAAAGGGCGCCTTCATCCGGGATGTTTGAGACCTAACCTATGGGGATCCCGGTATTGCGGTTGGGGCGTTGACCTATAGATGGATTGGGCGCCACCCGAGGAAGGGCTAGTTGAATGGCTGCGGGCGGGAAGCGTGTTGGGCTTGTTTGGCACACTCCAGCGAGGTTGAGGCCCAGGGGGCCGGTGTTTGGAATTGGGTGATGATTTTGCCCCTAAAGGTCCAGCGTCTCCCCTAAAGGGGCGTGACGTCTCCATTTACGCTCGTCTTAGCATTTTAGGCATGTAAAGTGACAAATGATTGAATAATGTAATGTCGACCTTGTCGGTTTGTTTTGTTGAGCTATTTTTGTAAATTAAAGGTCATGAGATCATATAAATAGCGGGCCGTTGCCCTCTTCATTTTATCATAACACAACTTGCTCTCTTGGAGGACTATCTTTCTCTTGTCTTGTTTTATTCTTCTCTCTTGGAGTGAGCAACCTCTTGGGGACTATTCTTTGGCATGTGGTGCTTTTATCATTGGAAGGTTTACAACTAGGGTGTGGATTATGCTTCATCATGAGTTTGTAAGTGTTTTTCAATCAAACTTCTTGAATGAATGGTTGTTGATTTAATATCTTGCATACATTGTTATCTTGTTGTTATTTGCTTGATCATGAAACCCTAGGAGCCAACACACAAGTGGGTTGGCTTGACTGTGTCCCCATGATAAAAGCTTATAGCCATTTTGATTTTAGAAGGTTTAGCAGCCTAGCCATAGCTCCACTAGACTCCCTCTTATCTTGAAGTTAGTTTAGAACACAAATTGAAGAAAGAGGTGTCCTAGGCCTAATTTGTTTTTACTAGGGTTTTACTTCTAGGGTTTTGAAAAGCCTTGTATTTAAGCAACACTTTGCAGCCATAGATTTGTGTCCATAAATAGCCGTTTTGCCAAAGAAGTCATAAGGAGAGAAGAGGAAGTTTTAGGCCTAGCCTTAGCTACACCCTAGGTAAGAGTCTTTCTCCTCTTAGGGTTCGAGGATTTGGTGGCCTTGCCATAGCAACACCATCAAACCTAACCCTCATGATATAGTTTGGTACCGACCATTAGTCTCATTTCAGTGACTCCATTAACCCAAAGGCACTAGTCTAGAGATACTTTTGAGCTTGTTGTCTTTCAAATCTCTTTCAAACACTCTTTAAGGTGAAACCCTAACTAACCTAGCGTCTAACCTAGACTTGAACTAATCTACAATAAGATGGCGTCTTGCTGATTTGAACTTATGCTTGGATAGAAAAGTACGATTTAGTCATCTTATCATAGCCATAGGGGACTTCCTGAGAAAGTTTTCATTGGTTGATTTAGCTAAAGCGTCCACTTCTTGGCTAGCTAACCCTAACCTGTGAAATTTATATAGGTGGCGTCACATTGCTTAGATCTCTTGTTTGGCTTGCAACGTTGTGACATTTATCACCTCTATTTGATAGACTTTGAGTCATTGATTGCATTTACAACCTTGACTGAGAAAACATTCTTCTCATTGTCTTTCAATTTTGACCTATAATAGAGCTGACGTCACCCTCTTTTCTGTGGCGAAGCAACATATATACATATCGGCAGATTTGATTTATATATGAGTTGCATTGTTATATAAAGGATTTGATCTTACATTGAATGCCCATATCTCTTATGCATTTATTGAAGAAGTGGTATTAGTCATTTGTCTTTGTTGATCAATCATTAACTAAATCAATAATAGCATTTGATCATGGCTCATATGTATATTTGAAGATAGTCATTAATGTTTTGAAGTACTTACTAACCCATGAAGCACATATTCTAGTTTATTTGTCTTGTCTAGCAAACAGGTACCATCCAGTGGAACATATTCTTCTTGACTATCTCATCTTTGGCGTGTCGTGAAAGGGAATCTCTTCCTTTGATCCATTATACCTTTAGCCCTTCATTAACGGAGGGTGCTTAGGGGCGTCTCCTTGGGCTGGCCATCTAAATAGAAAGAAGCTCCCCATTGAGGTGACATTAGCCGATTGGGTGGGAAAGCTCATGTTACGCCCGGTTTCAAAGCCTTGACTCAAAGGCACCTAAGCCTTCCACAAACGATGCTGATAACAACCTTTATTAGGCCAACCACGCATACATATACATTAACCCCATATGCCCCCCTTGGGTTCATATTAGTAATAAAATGCATCACACCCTCCTCATTTGTAAATCAATGATTCAAGTTATTATTTGATAAAATCCTAAGGGCCATCTTTCTGTAGGGCGTTTCTCTTGTTGATGTGCTTGGGTATTACAACAATCTTTCTTGTGTACATTTAAGTGCTGTTTCTTTTCTCCTGTATTTTTTGCTTGGCTGGATTAGGGTTTGAGAGATTTCACCCGTTGATCCATTATCTTATAATTCAACCCTACGTAATACAAGGTTGGCCTTGGCCAGAAAACCTAAATACAATTATGATTACAAATATAAGGTCAGCCATGATGACGAAGTAGAAAACACATTTTCAACAATAATGCTGACTGAATGATATTTCAGGACTTTACCAGTTTGACATTGTAGTAGAGTAACATGTTGATGTAAGATGTAACAAAGTTGACCTGTTAAGTTGTGGAGGGATTGACTTTTGGTTAATAATGGACGCACACATAATAGTGGAGCTGACATGGATGTGGCAGGGGGAGCAATGTGGATGCAAACCTGGATGCAGTTCACCAGTAATTTTCAGATATATGAGATAGGCTTATTTGTAAAGAGGATGCCACTGGGAATTGTGGATGCAAACCTGGATGCAGGGATGAACTGCGGGGAACACTGGCAGGAGAAGTAAAACAAGGCTCTAATACCATCTGATAAGTGCAAGCAGACATAGACACGAATTTTGGAGGACTGCTATAATTTACAGCATCTAGAATTCACCATTAAGTGTAAACTTAGAGAGTACATGATCAAAATCAGTGTAATAGTCAGCTAAAAATATATCTGCATGTGCATTGCCTAAATACATATATTAAAAATGTATGATCTCCTAAACATAGAGAATAGCTAAAGATCGTCATTGTCCATCAATAAAGATAGTAAATACTAAAAGTAAATTTCCAAAAAATAGACTAAGCTTCTAAAAAGTGACTTATCAGTGGATGTTCACAACTGTCAACGCAACTCTTTGCTTGTCATTTCTTAGTTACATTACATAGACATAAAGATATTACTTTATAACTGTACATTAAGTACAGAAGTATATCATTGATTCATCCCCATTTTTATTACAAAGACACATTCTAATAAATAAATACAAATTTAACCTCTAATATAGAAACAATTTTTTCAAGTTGCTGGGGAGACTAGCAAATAGCACAAACTACTTCCGGAAGTCAAAGCCACTCCCCCTAGAAAAGGATGCTGCAGTTAAATCTAAGTTGTTCATTGATGAGATAAAAAGAATAGCAAAATGCATGTCTGCATCCCAACAATCCAACTCCCGGTAATAAATAAGTGGGTTTCAGTGGTACATTTTTAGAAAGCTCTGCAATAATGTAACAATAGTGGCCCCAAAATGAATAGAATGAATGAAAGAGTATATATATTTCTGTTCCAGTGCCTTAGGCATGATCTAGCCAATGTGTAACTTAATTCAGTGCCTCAGTGAAATGAATCATGCTGTACAACTTTTAACTTCTGTGTCTTGCTGCTAGTATTTGTGCCATGTGGTACATATCAGATCCAGTGGCTGACTTATGCCCTTTTCTAAGGTTAATTTGTCTTCTCTGATTAGTATATAGTGAAGGTTGCCCTTATCATGGCTGAACTGTGGTTTCTGGGGCCTTATGAAGATTTAATTATGTTAGCTTGGACCTTTCTTCAACTTAAAATACATTTAATAGTTGAGCCATTATTAATGAAATCAAACGGCATAAAGATTTCTTGCTCATTTACTACTGGCTTTCTGTGGGCAATTACTTGGGCTCTTACAAGATGGGATCAAGACAGAAGGAATAACTTTGGGATATTACTATGAGAAACTTGCCTTCTTTAAGATGTTCAAGATTGGGAAGCATGGCTTATTGTAACTGATCTGTCTTTGTATAAGTGTTGCGTTGATGTATTTTCTGTAACTTATATACCGGACCATCTATCCTTATAAAAGCTTTCCAATTTTTTTGCTGTGGTGATGTGCTCCTTCCATGTTTACATACATACCCTAGAAATGCACGTGGGCCTGGATAGTCCCATTTTCAAAGGGTGTACTTTTGGTTATGAGTCTATATAGTATACCTTGTTACTATTTTTTTTGTCTATGGTTTTACCTAGTTGTGTAGTTTTCTTGTTATTAAGATGTTTCGATGATGTTATTCTGAAGGTCATTTGCAGTTGTATTGTGATGCAGAGGAGAGCTACTGCAAAGCATGGAATATTGCACGACAAGAACAAGGTGAACCTGCATATAGTGATAAGATGTAAGTATGAATCAACTGATCCCATGTGCACACAATTGGGGTATGTTTATGTGAACATTCATGTAACAAGCCTGCCTCGTTGTGCATGTCTATTGAATACATGACAAAGGTGTGGTAGATGTTGGTTAAGGTGGTTAAATACATAAGTATGAATTTTATGAATCCATTTGCACACATTTAAAATAGGCATTTTCATACATCTGCACAAGTATACTTTTTTACACATGCATAGAGCAGAAATAAAGAGGCATGAGACTTGTGTTGAGGTTGTAGCACAATTTTGTAAAAGGTCCAATGCTTCGTATTGTAGATTAAGACACATAAAAAATGTCAGTGGCATTAAGTTATATTATTACTAGTCAAAATGCCTCATGTAAAGAATTATAAGAGTATTGGCTATAGTTACCAATACCATGTATGCCAGACTTTCATGGAAACAATAGCTATATTTTAGGTATCTGGTACTGTTCCATATTGAGATATGTACTTTTATGTACATGTTAGCCAAATTGTTGACTGATGTGCCCAAAAACGCCCTGAAAATTGATTCACTAAAAGGTGAAGAAAATTCACATTTCACTACAGAATTTCCCCTTGATAATCTATATAGTCCAACTCTGTGATGAACGTTAGTTGCTAATTTTTATTATAAGATTCACTGTAAGTTCAAAATATGTGGAGAACTAGACAAATTGTGGGTATCAATCCCTTGAAGGGAATATCACGTTTCTTTGATAACTTTTGAATCAGGGAAAATGGGTCTTCAAGGCAGTTTTGCATGGGAAAATAATCAA
Source organism: Picea sitchensis (assembly GCA_010110895.2). NCBI lineage: Eukaryota > Viridiplantae > Streptophyta > Pinopsida > Pinales > Pinaceae > Picea > Picea sitchensis. Next base: position 18,723 of record SNQJ01S0146052.1, read on the forward strand.
GAAAGGTTTGCAAATGCAATTCCGCTACAGAATAAGTAACTTCATTTTCAAGAGAATTTGGTCATCTTTCCTTGGCCAAATTTAAATCATTGATCTTCATCATAGGTACCAGGATAGTAGGATACCTTACCACATTTTTCCATGGTGAAAATGTTTCCTGTATACCTTTACAAATTTTCAATCTTTTGCATCTATTATATATCTCATTAATCAAGGTATTCAATCTCCTTTTAAATATGAACTCTAATGTCTTGAAAGAATGCATACTTTCTTCAATGCTATTGTTTTTATATCACTTATAGACCTACAATGGTTCATTACAGTAAGAGAATCAACAGCATTTTAAACCGTAGGCCTTCTGCCTCAAGGTCCTTTGGACTTTGTGGCTTGTCGATATGCTAATTTCCTACTGTGGTCATTCATAAATAAAGTGTATAGAGGCAGATATCATGCCCAAATCCTAATTATGAAAAATATCTTAGATCTGTGCAATTTTAAATCAAGCTCTTTTTCTATCATTATCATTAAATATTGTGACTTGTGGTATTACGAGTATCCTCCATGATTCCAGAATGCGATGGAGGAAGCTCAAGGCTCAGTTACAAGATTACAGTGTCATAACTTACATGTTTTTCTTCTTTTCTTATATGATCAAGCAGAGTTGATGACCTAGTAAGAAGATTTGAAAAACCAGAGAGAAGGAACCGTTGGGATTCTCCTCTTTTCGAGTTAAAACCGGCTGAAGGTAACTTCCACAAGATTTTTTGAGCAATGGATATTTATATTTTTATCAGGATTGTGAAATGGTTGAAATCAAGCTTATTTTAGAAATGCCTCATTTTAGTCCAGTATCATAGGTATTAGTTTATATTTTTCATCATGCTAATCTTTTATGTAAGAATTTACAATTTTATTTAGAGAGGACTTGTTTGATTAGTTGTCATCTATGTCACATGGTTCGGGTTAGTTGGGTTAGAATAGCGATTAAGTTCCGATTGGGTTCGAATTTCGAGTTAGAATGAGGTTGACTTTACCCGAATATATATATATATATATATAAGAAATTAACATCAATACACATGTGATTAATAATTAAACTATAGTCTACATCAACAAATTGGAAAAGAAGTAGACTGTAGGCATTATTCCTTCAAAATTTTAAAGGATCTAGATATCCATAATGTCCATTGTCAAATACTTATAAGTTATAAGTTATAAATTATAATCTTTGAAACAAATTCACAAATTCTAAACATGATAAAAATTAAAACAAATTCACAAATTCTAAAACATATAAAATTTGAACATACAGTACAACTACAAGTCTACAAATTACAAGTCCTAAAATTACAACAAGATGAAGTAGAACATATTCTTTATATTTCAAAATTTAAAAGCAAGTCCATAATGTCCAAAATAGTTATAATCCCTCAAATAGTTATGTCCAAAATAGTTATAACCCCATAAGGACTCTTGCATGCATGCCAAGGAAATAGCTCAAATGGAAAATGAGTTCAACAATGAGGGCATAAATGATTTAAATAACTTTGTGGGAGATTGTCCAAATGTGGTCAACAACAATAATGAGATTGATCAAGCTGCTATTGAAAGACTAAATCAACCTAAATTTACCTCTACCACTTGCCTTGAGAGTTGACCAGTGCTTTGACTTCATAAAATGGCCCATGGGTAACTTCTTGATGGGTTTCTCTATAATAAATCAGTGAGGAAGAATGCGTGTTAATTCAGCGTGTCCAATGCACAGTTCTTTCTTCTCTTGTCTTGGTTTCCTTAGCAACACAACTGTGAAGTATGGATGAGTTTCTAGCACAATACTTTCAGACATGAGTGCCCAACTACCACAGATTTGTGCCATACCATGACAAACTAAGCTTCTTTCTGTCTGAAGATATCATAGTTGCAATGTTTAACATACAACATTGATTTTTATTTTTAATTTGTTTTTCTTCATCTAATCTCATTGATTTTGAGTTTGTCCCAGGTGGATATTACAATTGAGCACTTGTTCATTAAAATTTCTCTATTGCTAGAACAGGTGTACAAAATACATTTTTTTTTAGATTTAACAGACTTAGAAAAATACCATTTAAATTACCGGCTTGAGGGTTCGAATTGGAAACTGAGGATTCGACTTGAGGGTTAATTAGAGCTTCGGATTCGAATTAAGCCTTAGGGTTAGCCTTAGGGTTGAATTTAAGGTTAGCCCGAACCTGTTAGAATTGATTTTTACTGATGGGGTTGTGATTCGAACCTCAAGCTTGAGTTCATTTGACCATTAATATTACTCAGTTGTCATTGCATCCAGCCATGGTGACACTGTGTTTTCTGTATTTATATGTTTTCCTATTTGTGTGAGATTGTAGTGATTTTGTGAAACTTGATGTCCTAACTTCCAATTATTGAGATAGAAACTAGTTCCTTTCAAGAAATTGAATGAAATGATATTATTGTCCACTGATGAGCAAAACAGGTCAATGCGACTGGAAAGTATAACATGCCAAAATAGGCAATAGCAATTAAGAGAAGTCATCTCCCAAAAGTACCAAAAAACCTAAATCAGGATCTGAACTCTATTCTATTTTCTTGTTTTTTGGTCCACGAATAACATTTATCAAGAATTGCATACACAGCAGTAGAAAATTCTAGACCAACAATGGAGAGAACAGTTTGAATCAATTCATTCCAAATGATACAAGAGTCATTTACATAGAGTCAATGAGAGTGACTGAAGAAATTGAATGAAATGATATTATTGTCCACTGATGAGCAAAACAGGTCAATGCGACTGGAAAGTATAACATGCCAAAATAGGCAATAACGAAGTGCAGAAGTCATCTCCCAAAAGTACAAAAAAAAACCTAAATCAGGATCTGAACTCTATTCTATTTTCTTGTTTTTTGGTCCACAAATAACATTTATCAAGAATTGCATACACAGCAGTAGAAAATTCTAGACCAACAATGGAGAGAACAGTTTGAATCAATTCATTCCAAATGATACAAGAGTCATTTACATAGAGTCAATGAGAGTGACTGTTCATTTCAATTTTCATATTCCCCAACATCTAATTATTATATATGACTTAATTGATATAAAGTCAGGACAACTTAACTTTATAACATGACTTAATTATGAAATAAAGTTCCTAATTTAAACTCCCAAGCTACGAAGTATGACCATTATTGAATGTTTAGTTTATCACCTTCCCTTAATGGTCATGATCGACAAAACTGCTTGTCCCAAAACATAACCAACTTATTGGAACGAACAAGTTGTAAAAATTGTCTGCACCCTGCCTCTGAGTAGTGAACTAATCAATAACAGAGTAGGGCTTACACCTTCCCATTCTGTTGTCTTCTCTATTCACCACATAACTTTCTTTGGTGCTGCAACAAGTTACAACATGAGATAAATCTGATTGTAAAACCTGTATCTGGCATGGTTGATACCAAGTCATCAACTATCTGATCATCCACTGATTCACTAGCTGGATTGGAGTCAATGATGGTTGAAAAATTCAGCTCTTCTACCATTGATGCAAAGTTTTTCTTGTCCAACAAACACACCTGTTCTATACCTTGGTAGTACAACAAACTGATGCTGAAAAATCAGTCCTGAGCTTTCTATGACCTGTGAAAAGCCCAACCCGTCTATTTCACTTCTAACTGAACTTCAACACTCGTTGCATTTATTTTTCAAGTCCACCAACCAATCTGAACTCCCATGGCTGGCAACATTTTGTCCTTTTTTGTAGAAGCAATGTTTCCTTCAATTTCCCTAAAGGTTCTTTTCCACTCATCCTTCTTAGCAACACAATGTTCTAATGGCTTTGCTACAACAACAAATAAACAAAAGTAAACCTTCTCCTGCTTCTTACCTTTCCTCATAGGTCTCCAGCTTGGCCTATCCTTTCTTGGTTGTGGAAGCTCCTCCAATTTCACATCCTCCAAGGTGCTGTAGTATCACTTAGGTCTCTTTTTCTCTGTTCTGTCATCAAAATCAAAACTAACATTAGTCAGCCTTGGAACATTTTCAGATTCATTCTTGTGCTCTTCATGCACACTACCACCCGAGGAGTGTTCCTCAACTTGCACTTTCTTACCGTGCAACGTGGTTGACTTTTCACCTCAAAACCACCATCAGTAAATTTATTCTGATTTCAGATCTGATTCAGGCTAGAGAATTGTTGTGCTTTCATCCACAGTAACATCACGGATTGTTACCTTGTTAGTGGTCACATCAATTGGTATACAGGCTTATTCTGAGCAATACAGCCACCAAACTTTAACTTCTTACATTTAGCATCTAATTTGGTTCTCTTCTCTTCCTGCGAAGATAAGCAATAGATCTAAAAACATTGAGGTGACTAACCTTAGGCTTTCTTCCTGACCAAGCCTCTTCTGGGGTGACCTCCTATGCGGGGGCCATGCAACTGCTGGTCATGTTCCACGAACACTTCCACCTACTCCTGCTCCTCTTCTTCATAGATCACGGGAAAAGAAACTAGAAGTTTCTCGCTGCAAGAGGAAAACTTAGTAGATACTATATCTCTTTTTCTTTTTCCTGTTTAGTAGTCTCTAGAACTTAGTACTTTGTCTTTATTATGGCTTATTTTGTCAAAATTATATGACTTTCAGTTTGAACATTGAAGTTTGAACCTACCTTTGAACCATTGATTTGAATCTTACAACTCTTTGGCAATGACTATGATGCTCTACTTCATTTCGTGGTTGATGTTATCTGTTAAAATTTGTCGATGACAAATTTTATATGTTGAAACTTGAAGGTTGATGTTGTGGTTGATGATTGATGATTTCATGACAATGTTATAAGTTATAACTACTAGACGATTGATGTCATATGTGTACTAAACGATTGATGCTTTAATGATCATCATTAACCCAATAGTTAAACCTACGTTTTAATGTTTTTTGCAGTTGATTCCACATAGTGCATGTTTTTGTTTTGAATATATATGCATCAAAATATATTAAAATATGTATTATATAAAAATGCTCCTGAAACGATTTTCTCCCGAAAGAGTTTTGAAAAGTGCACTTCTCGTTCCTACTCCCTGCTCCCAACAACCTTGGTTTGTAGATCTCTTTATATATGCTTCATGGGTTGTATTTATTTTGGCCATAATTTTGGGCGTCAATACTAGATGAAAAAAAGTTATTTCACAATAATAAGAATACCCGCCTTTCTTGTAGATAAGAACACAAATCTGTTGCTTTTTC
>SNQJ01S0146053.1:0-23982 GCA_010110895.2 Picea sitchensis
CGCATGTTGTCCCCCAGATCATCAACACGTAAAACAAATATTCATGGTACAAGGATTAACCCACGAGTTGAAAAGGGTCAAAACTATAAAATGTATTAAAAATTAAAGCTGATGCACCCACTGGATGACATCACATCGTACGCCGCAATATCTTCAGATAATGATATGCTTACTGTAAGTGAAAACCCGCTACCGCCAAATCCACAAGATTTATGAAGTTTCCGGTCGTGGCCTCCCAACCACTACTGACCATTCCCAAGTCGATTTGACATCAACCCCGAGCTCAATCTGCGTGGGGAAACTGGTCAAAGACCTAATTGTGCAACCCCTTTTGAATGTGAAAAGAGCCCCTTTTCACATTCAAAAGAGGTTGTATAATAACCCAATGCTTGGCTATAAAGCCATGAATGACCACCATTTTCTCAAGGAATTCTTCATAATCTTATTCTGTTGAGATTGCTAAGGACCTTCTTCTTTGGCAATATACATCAGATTCCATTTCATGAGCTATTCACCCTCACTGGAATAAGCTTGGAGTTCTTTCATCCATTTCATCTTTTCTTGTAAGTGAGAGTAAATCATTGAAAATTCTGAGCCCTCCATCGAGAGTGGAAGGGACCCAAGTCCTCTTTTCTCCTTTGTGTATCTTTGGAATTCATCTATCAGAATTCAATAATACATTATGATATTGGTCCATTGTCATTTTGTTTTTGTTTTTATTTCTTTTGTTTTTTTTTTTTTTTTTTTTTTTTTTTTTTTTTTTTTTTTTTTTTTTTTTGTTTCTCTTTCTAACCTTTTTTTACAGTTGTCATGCCTAGCATATCCCAACTGGGCATGTAAGCATCTTTTATTTGCTCACTTAGTGATGAATTTGGTGCAAACAGATTGGTGACCTTACTGGGGAGAAGGTATAAATTCTCCCTCATTTTACTTCATTTGCTTCCCTTTGATTTCAATCGACTTGCACCGTGAACCTACTTCTACCACTGGACAATACCGATTCATCAAGAATTGTATAAACCGATCCGGAATTTCTTCCTAATTTTGACGCTAGGCACATGGCATACATCAGACAAGTACAGATCGTAAGGCCAAGCCAAGCTTCTTCGCCACAGCATAGAGCCTCCGTCCACACAAAGGACCTCATGATGATACAAAATTCACATTGTGGGTACTTGGATGTGGTGGAAGAATCATTTTCCTTCTTTATAGCTTAAGATGATAATGTGTAAGCTCTGAATACTACACCACTTAGCCCCTCAACTTATAAAGGGGATCATTTAGCAAACCTAGGCACTTAGGAGGATAAAATTCATTGTCCCTTATTTTTCTTGCTTTTGCTTACAAATCTAAGCTAAAATGTCAATCTTAAAGCACATCTAAACTCACATTTTGGGACTAGAAGTCAAAAGTAACAATCTGAAGTATGCTCTTCTCTTGGGACATTATGTGATCTAGAGAATCAGAAAAGGATTGAGAAATTGACCTCACCTCCCTTAAACAAAATTTCAAACAAACTTTTTAGGAGAGGACAAAGGCTCTTGTTGAGACCCCTCTTAGTTTCATTTTGTCAAACACATTCTTGTAAAGGGTCCAATACATGCCCACATGTCAACAAAGCTAGAATAGTGTTTGAGTTTTACTTTCTTAGATCAGAAAACTAGGAGAGTTAAAAGCTTGTAAAGGGCCCACAAATGCCCACATGTTCAATCTAGACTAGTTTCATGCTTTTCTAGATTAACTCACACATAGGGAGATAAAGGATAGTAACGGACCACAATGTCCACATGCTAGTTTCCTAGGGCTTTTAAAAATTCCGCAAGGTTGTACCAATGTCATATAGTTGATTTAGGTAATCAAACTCTTGTAAAGGACCAATCGATGTCCACATGTTGCAAGGTGACATCTAACAACTAAAATTTGGTACACTTTTCACTCACACACAAAAGTCACTTTTGCACTCACATAGCCTCGTCTCGAAACATGTTCAATCTAGGACTAAGCCCCATGGATTTTTCTCTAGGATTAACTCCTACATATAGGAGATAGCGATAGTAACGGACCACAATGTCCACATGCTAATCTCCTAGGCTTTTAAAAATTCCGCAAGGTTGTACCATGCCATCTAGTTGATTTAGGTAATCAAACTCTGTAGGACCAAGCGATGTCCACATTTTGCAAAGTGACATCTAACAACTAAAATCTGGTACACACTTTTCACTCACACACACAAAGTCACTTTTGTACTCACATAGCCTCTGCCTCAAATGTATGGTGGTCTAAAGTAGGTTCTCCAAAGGGATTCCAAAAATACCCCATCTTTTCTGGATAGTACTATCCACTCCCGATCACTTTTAAATCAAACGAGGTTGGTTTTCACCTCAAAATTTCACAAAAACACTTTGTATTTAAAGATGAGTAAAAACTCACTAAGTTTTTCTTCCACAGGAGGTGCCAAAAAGAAGATTTTAGTCTAGGTAGGATTTCGGGGTAGGTATCCAAATAACCCCCCGCTATCTCGTTCTCACAATTTCAACATAGAAGTTGACAAATAGGGAGCTTAAATCCTCAAAATCCAAGCGATCCAATCACCATAAGGCAGGGAGAGATACCTCGCTATGGAAGGGTTGAAGGCCGAACCGGTTTTCTCCAAGGCCCCCCTTTGAGGCACCCCACCTCTTGGATCTGGGATCCAAACCCATGACCCATCTTCTTAGGCTTCCGGAATCTAAAATGCCACGCTTTGGACCGAGGTACCTAGTGACCAATTTGTAGGACATCTACCCAGGTGGTGGATTGTGGGCTGCAATTGCACCTTGATTGATTTGAAAGTGGCTATTGGGAGGTATCTCCAACTCTTTCGGGATATTACACCCCTCACCCCTCATTATAACTATGTCAGTCTCTTCACTAGTGTCTCTTCCTATGACTTCTGTGACTCCCACCTGCTGAGGAGCTATTGGAATAACCAGTTATTTGAGAGGAAGGACGTTACGCCCTTTTAGGACACCTAACATTTTCTTTCTTTTGTTTCCCCACGTGGACAAAAACCTCTTCCCCATATATATGTTGCTTACTCCCTTATGTATGATGCTCCATTTGATTAATATTTGACTCTTGGTACATATATTGTGTAGACACTTTGCAAAAATATTCTGGTTCTATATTTCTCACCACTTGTTGTACATACATCACACAATCAGTCTAACATCATAGGGGAACAACAACTCCTGCCACAGCCACGATTATTGCCTCACCTCCCACCTATCTTTAGGAGAGTATCCGTCGCATTCGTCACATACTCCCCTCGTGAGTGCCACCGCCCTAGATCGCCTTTGCTTGGTTCTACCTCATTTGGGTCCACTCTCTCACACACCATCTCTATCTCTCCCTTTACACGTAGAAGTGCCGAGGACCTATTTCCTCTCAAGGAGGGAGCACAACCCACCTAGTCCTCATCAAGGATCAGGTTCATAACACACTATAAGTGTGAGCTAACCCTTCCACTTCTTACTCACAGATGCCATACTTGGTATCTCTCAACATCTTGATCTCGACCAAGCTCACCTACGATCCTATATTGCATGACGCCCCATGGCCCGCAATGCCAACCAAACTTCCTTACATTCCAAAGTTTAAAGGAAGGCAGGGATGACCGCCAATAGTCATGCTTGCTGACCTTTTCACCTTGTTTTTTTCCAATAGCATCATGGAAGACTTTATCAGACCACGCTCTTTCCAACGCATACTCACCGCCCATTCACAAATGGTATGTTGAAGAAAAGTTTGGGTCCCATAACCTTTGAGTCATTAGCCAAAGCCTTCTTGACATTTTTCCACTACTAATCCGGCTTATAATGGTCTCAACCATCGTCCACTTTCAACAAATTCTCGCCTACTCCACATTGCCACTACATTCATGAGTGGCAGAAGCACGAGGTTTTTGTAAAGGTAAACCACTAAGCAACAAGGTTCTTGACTAGTTTTCTCGATTCCCTTTGTTGCTCCTCCTTTGGAAAAAGACGTCATTTCCACCTTTCCCACAATTCAAGAAGCCATCAGGAAGGCACAACAATATGACTTCATCTACGACAATGTGGGATACTTATACACGTGTACTTCCTCATCTTCCTAAACTCAGGCTGCTTAATGTGACAAACCCTGATGTCTCATTCAAATAGATGACCTTAATTGGTGCTACCATGCATCATATAGTCCATAACCCTGTACCACCATCGACGATGGGACTCTCTAATATTATCCACAAAGATATAGCACTTTTATTATCCCTCACTTCGTATCACCATATCCTCATATACCTCCACCCATTAGTGGACCACCACTGTGGCCTTCCATATACACCCACTCTTTCCAAACACAAGTGGTCCTCTCCACATCAATTATATATAGTACTAGAGAAAATGCCATACATCTTCCTATGTACCTTACGGAGCCGCGACCACCACAAAATCCATATTTCCCATTTCCCTGACCTCCACAACCTATGGCTCCCCACATCCTTATCAAATGCTGGGGTGAATTTTGTTCACCTTCAATACCGTTAGCATTCTCAAAAATTTTGAACAGCTAAACACGACCTGTTCCAATCTCAACCATCTAACAATAACAGGAGGAAAGGATCGAATAGGAACAATAACAACCCCAAACAAGGCAGGAATCAACTACCACAAGAATAACCCATTGGGGGCAACCCTAACCAAGGGAACCAGTCCCTGTGGGGCAATAACAACAACGCCAAGGACGGAATACGGCCAAAACCATTCACCCTTGTTCTCTCTGTGGAGGCAAATGCACACATTACACTCACGATTGCCCCTAAATTGCTGATTTCAAGAGGTTGAAAGACTCGAAGATTCTCTTCATGAATCTGGCCAATGTAGCATAACAACAATGGCGAAAACCTCCCGCAAAGATTGCAAAACTTATTTCCACATCGTGGTGCCATACACCCAATAGGAGGCACAACACCCCCACCCCAAATGGGACAATATCACAATCCCAACAATCCAAAAGTATCCAATTCTCCTCACCAAAGGAGGAAGAAATTCTTTTGCAACACGTAATCGCCAAGATTCCCCCAACAACCCAGTCTACTCCTACATATGCAAAAACAAACCCTACACCGATGGGACCCCGTTGGTGATCCCTTTCCCTAACATAGAACCACCTCTTCTCATCCCTTGCCTTTCATTACGTAGGAATGTCTACAATGTGTTGGCTAGGGAAGCTCATAATTATTGTTTGGTTGATGACTTAGCACATTCCCTGGCTGCCATGTCAGTTTTTGGAAGTTCTCCAAACTTGCTCAACATTAACGGAAATCACTACTTTCCAGAATGGGGGCAGTCGATCCTGCAAATACTCGACTTATCACCTTTGAACTTGATATCCTAACTCCGCTTTCCCGCCACAAGTATTCAAACTCTGGCCAAAATACGGAATATCACCATTCATCGATGATACATTGATGTAGCAATCCATGCATCATGTCCAAAACCATGCGGCACAAACTTCTGTTCTACTCTGAATTCTCCACATCAAGATTGCGAGCCTATGATCTGAAGATCTTCATCCCCTGAAGGGATCTTCCTAAATGTCCCCGTAGAACTCGGAGGCAAAAATCCATCTTAATCGACATTGAAGTTATCGGATCAATTAGAGTATAATATCCCGCTTGGTCACCTACATGTATGCTATGAAGGCAAGAGTATCAATCTTAGGACAATCATGTTCCTCACAAATCTGGTAAGATTGTGACCATCGACCATTAAGTTATACATTACTTGTGCCAACCGCATCGGCCTTTATAACATGCTTCCACTCATTCATTCAAACCAAGACATATATCCACTTGCCGAGATGGGTCCTGGGATTTTAAAGATCCATCCTTTTAGGGACGTACCATGGAGCACAACCACTTCTTCCCCCTAATCAATTATGTGTCGTCTCATCTAACGGAGCTCACACGGAGGATGTTCTTCCTCCTCAAGAGGCTTCAGCCATCCCTGACGACTCACCAGTCACAGCACCACTCACACAGGAGCCTCCCCTGCGAACTCGTTTACCCCAAATGCATCCCATGAATCCACACTTTCAAGGGCCTAATCCCATTTGGGAGATAGTCCCCCAATACATTACTCAAATTCCCTTCTTGTACTCCCACCTGATGTCCAATATTTTCAGATAGTTTCCAATATTACCCTTCCTAACATGGTGTTAGTAATCCCATTATGGTATCTACATCCACATGAGATGGTCCCCCGCCCACAAGAAGGACTCCCCATAACGATTCATGTCCTCACCCCACTACCCTCGGCAATACCCCCATACTCTTTACCTCATCAGCACAGCCGGGCAGTGAAATACAAGGAGCCTGCATAGCCCACAGCCTCCAAGATCTCACCACCATGCATTTGTAAAGAGGGCTACCAAACCAACAACTGGCCCTCACTAATGAATTATGGAATTCCCCCTAATCCTAACCCCACATCACCCATTACTACTACTATCACTCAACCTTCCAAAGAGGTAAAGGTTGAAGACAAAATTCAAGGTGTGTGTTATTTGTTCTCAGTATGGCCATTGCACCCATAATTGTCCATCACTCTACCAAGCTTCCGTGCATTAGACATCGTGAAGCCGCAATCCTTCGGTAACAACTCCACGCCTTACTTTCATCGCTCCTCAACACGACATCGACATTTTCCTCGCGGTGTCACTACTTCCGCAATGAACGCATGAGACGCTTCCTGTTCTCTTTATGAAGTCACTGCCTATTTCATATACCGTCCATGACCATTGAATATCGGCTATCGCCACTGGTTTCGCGTACCAACCTCACACAAGTAATTGACTTAATTCATCATCGGCAGACCTTCAAGAGTTTCTCAACCCGGTAATTCCCCACGCCTTAGCTGGTTCTTAGATAACACATCCCAGGACTTACCTTTAATCCACCTAACTTTCCTGCCCATTCTTCTAGGGAGATTCTACACCCAACCACCACAGGTACCTCTCAATACTTCAATATATGGTTAATGTCGAGTGAGCTCAATTCTCTTCTCCAAAGATTGCCCTCCTGCTCCTTCAAATAGGGCAACCACACCTGGCCAACACCTAGATCACTTCATGACTCCATTATATTCCGCTGCTTCAATGCACGAAGAAATATTGGAAGAGCTACAATGCCCGGATTCTCCCTGGGACGCGCTACATCGTCGTGCACTCTTCCTTCCATAGAAGCCCTCATGCCTCCTAGCCACAATCCTATTTTCGCGATCGAAAAACCAAAGACTTTATCCCTCAAAGAATGGGTCGATTGGTTCAACAACCCTATCCCCAGACTGACGCTTCGAAGAGGGTAACTCTACAATATTTCCCCCACCATCAAATCGATATTTCCATTAAACCCGTAATCACCGAAGAAATCATCATTGGAGCAGCTTTTGTACTCCCGAGGAAATCAATGCATGTTGTGCCATCTTCCCAGAATTCGATATATTCACCGGGTTTCGTATATAGAGATGCCCGCACACCCCTCTATTGTCGTAACATCGATCACACATGGCCGACATCACACCTTGCTCACCGTAAACAACGACTGCTACACCTTAAATTTTAAGGTCCCTGGGCCATCAAAGCGTCAAATTGATAAATTCATGGCCACCGTTTATTTATCCTATCGCCTACACTTCGCGGGTTTCCAACCCTGCATCTATCGACAAAAAATAGGGCACTATTCGCGCTTGTAACCGATTTCTGTGTAATCTCAACAAAGCTTGTCCAAAGATACTCTCCCAACGCCATTCATCGGTAATTAAATTATCGATGATCGCTACTTACCACGGTTTTTCCTTTATGGACGGATTCTCTGCTATAACCAAATTCAAATCCACTCCAAATTATCAATAGGAAATCACATTCATTACCGTAAGTACATTTGCATATCGGCAATATGCCCTTCACTTTTAAATGCCGCATACCACTTTTTAGCTGGCTATGATATACATCTTTCATGATTTGGCAAATATCATCCTAAAATTTCTACTTGGACGACTCTAATGGCCAGCCTAAGAAGCGTTCTAACACCCTGGCGATTTAGTAATCGTCTTCCAAAGGTGTTGTTAATACAACATCCACTTGAATCCTCCCAATGTGTGTTCTGCGTCACCACAAGGCGCCTCCTCGATTTTATCATTTCACAAAATGGTATTACCATGGACCTCCTCAAAGTCCAAGCCATCACAGAAATTCACCTCCTCAAAATTCTATTTAATGGCCAGAGAGTTCACAGGCAAAGCCAACTTCCTCAAAGGCTTTGTTCCCGACACCAGACACAAGACATGTTTCCTTTCACATCGCTACATTCCCTTTCATTGGGACAATTATGCCCAGCATTGCTTGATGACCTCAAAATAGCACTTTCCAATGCACCTTTGATTAGTGCAATCTGGACATAAATCGCGACTACATTCTTCTTCAATGACGTTATCACCAGACGGGTATCGACGCCCTCGGCCCAACTCATAGATGGGAAACGTGGAATACGCCATATTTTACTATGTCGGGTAAGAATCCTTTCGTGACCACCAACATAAACATGAAGAAATCCACTTTGCAGCTTGTCCACAAATTGCAACTCCCGCTTTATTACATTCGCCATTTCGCATCAATGCCGTCGTGAATCGGATTCCAACCCTATAATATTTGCTCACCACGCCAGTTAATTCCGCAATCGCTTCGTTGGATCGTTATCCTCGTGCATCACGAATTGAAGTTCTCAACACTCCAAGAGTAAGAAGGCCCTCGCTCTCACCAACTGTCATAGACCTTCCTCCGACACACCTAATGCACTACCACGCTGCATCTCTTTCCCGATTTAACATTCTTTAACGCTTCGGATGATCCTTGGTACGGAGATCTCCTTTGTTCACCTACTTAACTCAAAAGTTCTGTCAACATCTATCACGAGATGATCGACGACGCAAAATGGTGTCGATGCACCGTCGATATAGGATGTCTCCTTATTGGAGACATCCTATATCGACGGGTATTGACACTATCCTCCTCACATCAGCTCGACATTGGATTTAGGCCGCATTGAGTCTTAATGATCGCGCTTACGGGTGCCCTAGTAGCTTATCTCTATCATCGCCACGGCTCAAGATCATCCGTAATTTTAAGCATTTTGGCCTACCTTGTTCCACTTCCATTGCATTCATGTCAGAGACGATGTGAGCAATTTCAGCTCCATGTACAAGAAGCTCAAGGCCTTCTCATTTTTCACTGCTATTAATGGGCCACCCTTTGTAAATGGGGTACGGATGATGATCGTAATCCCTCTCTCCAAAGAATGGTCAGCAAATACATTGTTGCTGCTTGTTGATTACTTTAACAATGGGTCAGAGGCTATGCCCACTCTTCAATATCATCAATGGGACATCAAGTAGCTGCTTTTTCTTCAAATTATATCATTTTTCTTTATGCACTACCTAACCTACTCGGGATTTATCGAAACATTTCCCGAGAATGAGATCTTCGGCTGTACCTTCATCTCGGGTTAGGCCTTCACAAGTTCTTCACCATACTACCCTCAAACGACAAAATGAGGCAAATAATAAGTCCCTAAGACTATATAACGCGACGGAATAAACATAAACTAATTGGCATCATATATGTTATTTTCCTACAAGCGACGAACGGAAGTGAAAACCGCCACGGGTTTCATACCGTTTCACTTAGTCCATGGGCCGAGGTAACTTCTTTCCCATCGAAAGTGCTGCAATTCTACACCTCCTTTCTCAAAGACTGCCCATTGAGTGACTGACACTGCTTCCACCGGAGTTACTATTGAACTCTTGAGCCTCTGGATGAAGATCGGCCGATCCCCATTACGTAATAATGTAGAGGTAGCTAAAACGCATCCAAGGCTACTGACGCTATGTCAACTACCATTTCACGCATACACCTTGTCCTAGCTTATGATATCAGCTTCTCAATATACCTTTGGCTTACCTGTGAAATTGAAATAACACTTTGGCATGGCCCAGACATCATACAACACTGCCTTACCAAAGTTGGCGCTTACATCTTGGCCTCCTCAAGGCTCACACTCAAAGAACCCACAATGGGTTGTACCTCAAGAAATTTTATGCTTTCTTAGAAGTAGTCATGCTACTTTAGGTTACTTTTTCTTGTCTAGCATTTTTAATCTTTTTGATCCTGCCTCGTCTAAATAATTCTAGGCATGACATATGACTCCTCCACCAAGATACCACATTGTTGGCTTCTATTTATTGACACAAAATCTCGCCTGCCTGGGCTCTTTACACTCCACATGAATCGGCTATATCTAGGCATCTCGCTTAGGTCAAGAACTAATAGTCTGCCAATACATCATTGCCAGTCTTCTTTGAACGACGCAAAAGATCATCATATTCACAATTTAGCATTTTCCTCATCAACTTGTCGTTTCTCCAAATTTCAATGAGTATCGTGGTACACGATCCAGTTCTAAATACCGCAAGTTAGATTATTGATTCTACATTTTGATTCCATTACATTTGGCACATATTCAAGAGAATTGAATCAAATAATGATAACATAGCTAACATGGTGCTAGATCGGAATATATCACATCAAGCTACACATGATAAACATCTCATAACATCCTCGTGCTACAACAGCATATAAGAAACATAGACTTCATCATCATCATCATCATCAAAAATCAAACAACATATGTAAACCACATTTGATCTCAATAAATGTTCACTTTATATATATATACATGGGCCTTTTAAGTATACCATCCAAAAATGTTTACATACATCAAATGGCACTGCCCGCAGTGCCCTCGCGGCTGCTACATCAGCAAAAACCTCGTCACACGTACCCTTGGGGCCAAAAAATGGTACACAATATGTCATACACCACGCGGCCTCTAGCACTCTACCGCCTCCTCAGAGGTGGGTGGTGGCTCCACCTCACTCTTACCCCAGCGGTGGTAGGAATATCTCAGGACTACCCGCCTGTGCGGCAAAGGCCTACTTATTATCGCCAAGGAAGCATTACCTGCTCGGCTGGGTGAGATTGATCGCCATGGTGGGCGCGGAAACTAATACATCGCCTCCAGAAATCTCGTCTCCGGATCCGGGGCTCATGCCCTTAGGGTACGCCCCGGGAAGCACCTCCAAAATGATGGACTAGATCCGCGATTCACTCTACTGATAGAGCATGCGATGGTTCCATACTGTGGTCATCTCGCCGCTTCTCTGCTGCCTTCGCCCTGGCCGGGTCCCCGCCAGCCTCTTGATTCCTCGGACGCCGCACTCCCGCCGGGCGGTTCTCCTTCTTCGCGAGACTGGTAACCGGAATATCCACTTATACCAAGGTGCCATGATCCGCAGACAAGGCACCACACAAGCAACAAACAAAGATATCGTGTCTATACATCAAAACAGGCGTATAAGAATATCAATGTTATAATATAACTACAAAACATAAATACATAACATACTGGTTATCAAACGCCCCTGTGGGAGGTATCATATCGGGTCCCTCCCGCCCATCCAGCACTTCAAGATAAGCGGAAACCAAAAGTATGACCTTAAAGGCGTCACGCTATATCCGCTACAAATTTCCTCCGGAAATACGATCTCTTCGCCACCACCGGTATAACCAAAATCTCGACCATCACTTTAGACGTGGTATCGCATAAATTGCACTTCCACCAATTTCAGTTTAACGCATCTCTCTAAGAAAATGCCACCGATGGATTTCACTACAAATCCTCCCTACCCAACACCGACATCACCCAAATTACACCATCCGCATGGAGAGCTAACTCCCCGTGCAAACCGCCACGCCTATCACCCTCTCCATCATCATCAACTCCCCACCACTAATCCCGTGGTAAGGCCAGGATGGTAGAATCAAGATCTATCATCGCTAATGCAACGATGTAGAAGAACATCTAGTGCATTAATAAGCACAGCCGACCCAGTCATATAATTCCCACCGGAGCAGAATCGCCCCACATACTCCACCAGATCTATCTCCCTCGGCATCATCGACGATGTCAGCATCGGTGTTCCCCGAAAAGGGAGCCTGCTGGAGGAAATAGACGCCCTCTCAAGAAGAAGGCACCTCTCGCGACGAGGAAGCAAAGGTTTTGCGGGCCTCCACATCTCAATAAGAAAGTGAAGCAAGTGCTCCGGCCCGTATCATTGGGCTCTCAAAAAAATTTAGCGTTTCATCACGCGAAGTCGCTTCGCATCACTGGCTCCTCGCTTCGCATCCACTTCCTCTCAGCTGCCTTCCTGGGCCTGGCCATGCCACTCACGTCCATATTGTTTTACTACTTCGTCACCACATTGCCACAATCCGTGACTCAGATATTGGGCACTCATCTCAAAACATCTACATAAGCTTGGAAAGTTTATTATCTAAACCCGCCTAAGGCGCCGGTTTTATCACCTATACAAGCATACATGCGCCATTGCTCGAGATATATATACAGCGCGATGAGCGCTGCGTTTTTCCCATAGGCGTTACTAAGAGCTACTGGCTCATTGGCCAGCGCCATGAGCGCTTTGTTCATTAACATCAGCATTTAGCTACCGTTGTTACCACAGCGCTGCTTCCTCAAGCGACGTTGTCGCTTTAGGGAGGGCGAAGACAGCAGATTCAGAATAGGCTGGCACTCCGCGCGCCGCTTTCATCGGAAGTCGCCCCACGCATGTGGGGCCCACCTTACCTAAAACTCTAAAACTCATATACTACCTCTGCATCACCGCCTCTGTAAATTTGAAACCCCATAACTATGCAGGAGGTTCACCACTAACCTAAAACTCAGACGCCGGGGAACGATGCCTCGCAGGCTCTCGATCGCCTAATATTCAATCGGACCATTCGAATCCCCATCAGAAGTAAAGAAAGGTACAAATGTGGTGGCAATGTGGGCCCTATTGCCTATATATATAGGGTTTTGCCAAACTTCCACTAATCATTCGAGGAGCCCACGACGTCCATTCTTACAACCGTCTTCAGCCACGGGACCAAGATCCCGCCACTCTACATCAAGACAGCCCCTGGGCCATTTTTCATCCTGTGCCCTCTAGGCACCTCTTTTTTTCATATCATGGCTGTGCACGCGACGCGCATTGTCACATTTATCTAATACATGTTCATAATTGTTGTCCTCTTCGTATATTGTTCACTTCGTGTATTCGGTTGTTCTATGTGCAAGTACTTGATCGAAGATCTCTCCACTTCCACTCTTTCCGTATACAATTGACTGCATGTAGTCTCTCCCATCAGATTGCATTCTATATTCCAAATACACTTCTCCTGATATTGGCCTTAGGATAATTCCCGCCCCCTACTAATACCTTCACACCTCCATTTGCATTTTTAGGGGTACTGTCACCGGTTAGCATTCTCACCTACATGAGTTATCCCAATCATAGCACCCATTGACACTTTTGACACTCATGCTATTCTTCATCACCCTTTAGGGATGGATTCCTGCGAGGTCGCCTCCATCATGTTGTGAATCAACCACATACTTCTTTTCCTCATGTTTGCTAGCTTCCCAAAACGGACTCCCAGATCATCGCTAAAGGGTGATGAAGAAAAGCATGAACCATCCATCTCACCCACTATCGGCTTCTTGCCCATATCCGCGAATCGATCTTCATTTCACCTACCTCATACGAAAACCCACCCATAGGGCCCCCAACCCTCCACTAGTTATCCATGCAACTTGCACCCTAACATGCCAAACCATCTTTCACTGGGGAACCTGTTTCTGTATTTTGTACATCTTTTTCCAAATTTATTTATTCATTGTACAAACACTGTGATTTCCAGCCATTTCCACTTCGCTACTTTGGTCATCACCGCTAGCTTAATTTTCTTTCTTTTTTGGCAAATAACGCAACCCATGTCACCCTTTGGTTGGAGCATCACTTCATTCACCCTCGCCGACATCGCCTATATCTTCAGAGTGATACCTCGGCCACTTACCATTTATCCTCCGAATTTGTTCACCTTGTCCCGCACAACTTATCCTCTAGCTTCCAGATCCCCCGACACTGACCTTGCCACATGGTTGCAATCCACTGCTTGTCCTTATATCCTCCAACCAAAGGGCGCCTGAGTCATCCTATGGACTTCGCCCATGTACCTCTTCCACTTCCGTGACTCAGTAGATTCCATGTAGTCATTCACTTCGGGAGTCGCGCCTCCCTTTTATCGACATCAACACACTTTCCAAAAGGGCTACAAGATCTTGGTCCTCATATCACATTTAATGAGAGATCTCGGACGGCAATTGGGGAAACACCATTGCTCCCGATGTCGCTAATTCCCCATAACATCTCGACGCCAACACTTTCTCATGTTGGCAGTGGTCTTACTTTGCTATCACGTAGCTTTTATCATCAATTGCCGAAGACCGCTGAACCTGGTAGGGCCACCACTGCCCATATCACTATTGTGGTTTACTTCACCTAATTATTACCACCGGTTCAGAGATGTTCCCTTGCGAATTGTCTTCCGCTTTACTATCGTACCGAGGGCTACCGTGATTCACTACATCAACACCCGTATATCGCTTTCAGAGTTACATCACACGCAGCATGGGGCATGCCCGCCAAGTTGTAAGCACACTTGTATATTATTTCACCAGAGAAGGTCGGATTTGAAGGTGTTCCTTTCTTTTCTCCAATGATTGTACTTCTATACAAATTTCACTCTTTGCTCTCCCTTACAACACCATTCTCAATAAAGAGTATTGATGAATTTCAGCTATACGCTTTTGCTCCTAACCTCATCCATCAAAGACTGCTATCACCAAATTTCGTTCTGCGACAGGCAACAAGAACTCGATCGCCAACACGTAAAATAGTCATTCATGGCAATAAGGATTAACTCCACAAAGACAAAGAAAAGGGTCAAAACTATGCAAAATGGCCAAAATTGTGTGCCGCTTATGCACCCACCGAGCCAAGGCAACATCTTCAGATTCTGAGTTTATATGCTGCCGGGGTGAAACTCACATACCTGCCAAAACGGCGCATTTATGAAGTTGGTTGGGCTCCCAACCACTAATGGATCGCTCCCAAGTCGATTTGACATCAACTGCAGCCAATCTGCGGGGGGAGGCGGGTCAAAGACCTAATTGTGCTTCTAAAGAGCCCTCTTTTCACATCCGGGGTGAGGCTGTATAATAACAACTCCAATGCTATACAAAGCCATGAATGACCATCATTTTCTCAACGAATTCTTCATACTATTATGCTACTTAGATTAAGGAGACCCTCTTTGGCAACATACATTGTAGGCTAGATTTCATAAGCTATTCACCCCTTCCTTTGATAGAATAAGCTTGAGTTCTTTTCAACACATTTCATCTTTTCTTGAAAGGAGAGAAAATCAGTTGAGGACCTCAAAGAGCCTTCCATTGGAAAAGGAAGGGACCCAAGTCCCCTTTCTCCTTTGTGTATCTTTGATTTCATCTATCAGACTACCGCATACATTGCGGATATTGGTCCATTGTCATTGGTTTTATTTTTGTTCCATGCTCATAGTTTTTATTTAATTTTTGTTTAATTCTTTGTTAATAGTTTAGTTGTTTTCTAACCTTTTACCATACGTACCGTTGCGACTCAGCGTATTCCTAACTAGGGTATGTGTAAGAACCCACTTTTTCTCACACATCGGTTTAAAAGAGTGCAAACGGCCAAGTCCGGCATAGTCAAGAAATCATCATCGAGCCGCTGCACTCCTCAGTAAATCACCAGATACAAAGCCCTCTTCCAAGAATATGTGGATATCTTCGCTTGGTCATACACCTAGATGCCCGGTCTTGATCCATCTATTGTCGAGAATCACATCAATACCCGGGCTCTGACATCACCCCCGTAAACAACGACTGCTACACTCCATCCAAGGCCATACATCAAAGTCAAATTGACAATTACGCGATGTACCGTTCATTTTACCCTATCACACTTCATGGGTTTCAAACCCTATACCCATCGACAAAAACTAGTAGGCACTATTCCGCTGGCCCCACCGAATTTCGCGATATCAATAATGTATGTCCCAAAGACAACTTCTGGAACACTTTCATCGACATCAAGTTATCGAGGATCATGTCTAATGCAGGTTCTCTCCCTTCATGGACTATTTCCTTCACATATAACCAAATTCAAATCCACCCAACATCAAGATAAAATCAAGGTTTCATTACCCCGCGGGGTACTTTTGCATATCGTTTGCCGCCTTCGATTTAAAGAATGCCAGTGCAACTTTCCAGCGTGCAATGACATACATATTTCACGACCTAGCTGAAATCATCCTCGCCTACTTAGACCTAATTTCACCGCCGGACGCAGAACGCGACTCAAAGATCTCGATGATTTACGACCATCTTCAACGCATGCCGCCTAATACAACATCCGGCTTTTGAATCCACTCAAGTGTGTTCTGTCGTCACAGGCTTCCTTGGTTTTTATCGTTTCACAAAGCGGTATCACCGTGACCCCAAAGTCAAATCCATCACCAAAATTCCACTTCCTCGGAATATAATAGCAACTTCAGAGTCTACAAGGCAAAGCCAACTTCTAGACGCGAGCCCCTGGGATTACGCTTATACGCTATTACGGTTTCTTCGTTTCGCCAGACATCCCTTTCATTGGGACGACATGCCTACCAGTCATTTGATGACCTTTAAAATCGCATTGTCCAACGCACCTTTGATTAGTGCGCCGGACTACAGCCGGGTGTGGATCATATCCTACGTGACAAGATCAGCCGTGACAAGAGTCATGCTCTTGTCCAGCCTCGGAGATGACAACGGAATACGCCATTTACTATGACAGTAAGAACCTTCTCGGCCTCCCCTCAAGTACAAACACTTAAGAGAAACTGTTTTGTGCTTTTCTGTCCTGCAAATGTGAATCATACCATTACATTCTTCCTCCGCACTTACCAAGGTCGCTGTTGCATTCCAATCATACAATATTTGCTCACCGGCCGCCAAGTTAATCATAACCTTTTCTCATGGATCGCTATCCTTCAGAGTCAATTTGTGCTCAAACACCAAAGAGTAAGAAGGCCATCGTTCTCGCTGAATTTTTCACGGCCCTTCCCTCTGACATTCCTAGTTCCCCCGTCAATACTGGCTTTCCTGATGAACATCTCTTTACATCGCTTCCGGAGCGACTTTTGGTGCATGGCGAATTTCCTCGCCTTACTCATTTAACTCAAAAGTTCGCGTAATCATTTATCACTTAGATGATCGGGTTTGCTGCGATTCGGCCATCAGCTCCCCCGCTACATCGGAGACATCCTATACCGGGCGTCGGCTACTTATCCTTCGCCGCCGCCTCGACTTCATTGACGAGGCCGGTTGTGAGTTTTGAACGACTTCCATTGCATATGGGCCATCTTCCAGATCTCCATCACAAGAAAGATTATCCCGCCTAAGCATTGGCCTACCTTGTTTCATGATTGCATTCATGCCAGGAACGATGCATAATGTCACGTATGCTAACAAAGCCCATACCCCCGGGCTTCTTCTTCATCATCCTCACATTATCGCAGCCCTCTTTCGTAAATAGCATTGACTTCGCGACTCTAATCCCCCCTGCAAGAATGGTCACAAATACATTGTTGTCGCCGGGATTACTTCACCAATGGGTCAGCCATGCCCACTTTCAACAACACCGCTTACACCGCAGCGCATTTTTTCTTCAACAACGTCATATCACGCCGGCATAACACCAACTTGCTCATCATGGAAAATATTTTGAGAATGAGATATTCAGAGAACTCTATCTCGTTAGTTTCTCCTCAGCGTGAGTTCAGCTTCACCATACTACCCTCAGCCCAACGGATAAAGTCGAGGCGAAACAGTCCTCAAGACTATGTTACAACGACGGTCAATAAACATAAAACCAATTGGCATCATATGTTATTTTCCCGCGTTATGGGCTTATCAATCCAGTAGCGGAAGACCGCCAGTTTCACACCATTTCACTTTAGTCCATAAGCGAGGCAATTTTCTCCCATCGAGTGCTAAATTCTGTTCTTCGTGACCGCAATCGAAGCCACAGCATTCTGGTTAATCGCCCAATGGAGCAAAGGCTTTGCTGAACTTTGAGTCTTCTGATGAGGATCGGCCGATCCTCCTACGTAACAACGGTGTAGCCTAAAATGTTCAAGGCTACTCTTCGATCACATGTCACCTTCGAATATTTCGCTGGCAAGTGACTCGGTCCTCGGCCATGATATCATTTTCACATACCTTGGCTACGAAATTCTCAATCACTTTGGCATGGCCTCTTTACATCATCCAACATTGCCTCACTAAAGGTGCATACATCCTAGCCTCCCCGGAAGGCCTCTTACACTCAAAGAACCCGTCAATTGGTTATATCTCAAGAAATTTTATGCTTAGAAGTAGTCACGCTACTCTAGGTTTCTTTTTTCTTATCTTAGTGTTTTTTAATCTTCTTTTCCTCACTCCCCTCTTGCCTAAATTATCCTTTGTGCTATTGATGTGATGACTCATCCACTACCACATTGTTACGCCGATGCATGCATTGGACACAAAATCTCGCTTCTACCGCTTGGGCTCTCTACACCCATCACATGAAATGCTGTATTCAAACGACATCTGTTTAGGACCAACAACAAATAACCAAGCCGAATGATATACCGGCCATTATAGGGCCTCATCATCGTCAACATCATCATATTCATCAATTTAGCGTTTTCCTCGACTCTCAACAATGTTTCTCCAAATTTCAACAATGGGTACTGTGTAATGCTGATCCATGCTCTCTTTCACAAGCAGAATACCTCAGTAGATTAGATTATTATTCCCGACATTTTGATTCTATCATATTTATACATATTCCAAGAGAATTGAATCAGGTAAATAACAGATAATATATTAAATATTGTGTTAGATCGGCATATATCACATCAAGTTACACATATATTAAATATCTCATAAGACCTGCCACATCGGAACATAGATACCACTATCACAAATAAACAAAAACATCATGTAACACATTTGGATTCCCAAAATATGTCTACCTCATGTATATAGTATCCGAATGGCATATAAAATATATTGGCCTCGCTCCGTGCTACATGAACGGTATAAAAAATCGGCTCACCAAATTTTAATGTAGGTCCAAAATACATCATACAATCAGTAATTTAAGGTACCCTGTGATTCTCAGAGGCGGTAGGAACATTCTGGTAGATCACTCCCCGCTTCAAAGGTGCAGAATTCATCATTATCATGGGAGACATACTAAGCCACGATGATACATCAGCCTGTGAACTGCCGCCCTAGATGCGGATCCACAAGGCCCGTGGACGCCAATAAACACTATCTCAAACCGATGACTAGATCATCATCATCTCCCCGACCGGGCTGGCCAGAGGAGAAGGCGATGACCTCTCTGCATCTGTGTTCATCCAACGGCTGGGCTGTCTTCTGGGGCCCCGCTGGCCTTCTCAAAATTTCTATCCCTCGTCAGCCTCAAGACGCTGTGGTCTCTTATTTCAAGTGGAGCTGGGCGTCAATTTCACTTCCACTTACCATGAGAGCATGCTATATGCACATACACTACAAATAAAACAACAACAGCTAGATAGTATCAAGATCTATACATCAAACAAATGGAACCGTATCAAAATCCTCAAACATAAAACACAACAACAATATACCTCCTTGGTCAAATAATTTCCCCGGGAGGCAAGTATCATATCCTGTCCTCCTAAGTCCACCTATAGGGGAACTGATAGAACTCACACTGCCGCCATCACAGCCTTCCTCTCAGAAATATCGGCCACCCTCTCACCACCAACAGCACCTAAAATCTCGGACCATCACTGCTGCTGGGTCCACCCATGGTACTCCAACGCCACCTCTAATGAATGGCACTTCTCTCTACAGGGCCACCTCGTGATGGAGCCAAAAAAGCAACTCCTCTACCAGAGGACTCCTGACACGGTCCGGGGCCATGCAATCATCTGTAAGGCAGAGGAGACCTCAGCAACTGGCCATCGCCCACCACCTCACTCCTCTCCACGCTAGCTACTACAACACTATCCGGGATGGGGCGGCCAACCAGACACTCACTTACCATCACTGCCATAACGATGCAAACAGGCATCTGGTCAGCCTCTAATAAGACTCACACCTACTATAGTGCTTCCGCCTCTAGCAAGATTGCCGGGTGATCTCCTCCAGACGGGAAGTCCTCGCAAGAGGTAATCGCTGCACCCAGAAACCCCGTGCGGGGAGCCAGCCGTAATAGGATATCTTCCCACTGCAGGAAGGCGCACTAAGCCTTCCTCGCAGATTTGAGGGAAGCAGTACGCTTCGTTGCTCACATTCAATCAGAATTGGAGTAGATACTCAGTCTGTATTTGTAGGGTTTCAAAGAAATTTAGCACCCCACTGGCTGCTAAAGATGCTCCGACTGCAGGCCTCGACTCGGCCACATCCTCTCGCAGCTACGACCAGTCCCACTCATGCCACCATATATCCATGATCCCTGATCGTCACCTGCACACAACCCAAAAATCCTATATTAGCTTAGACAATCACCCAATACATCAAATAAGTTAATTTTTAACTTGAAACTCGCTCTAAGGCGTTTTTTCCCTATTAAAGGCAGACATATATGCTACTGCTCAGCTTATATAGGCGCTAGCATACATGCGCTACTGTTATTTCATAAAGCGAGAGCGTAGTCTCCGTTGACCATTGTTTAGAGCTGCGCTTTATCTACTCCGCTACCACAGCAGCCCATGCGCTACCGTTTCAATTCTAATAAAGGCACTTTCATGCTTATTCCTGTTGTATACGATTCACGCGACGCCTCTTCCATCGAAGTCTCCTAGGCATTGGGACTCCACTTCCGCCAAATTTAAACTCCTTCCTATACCTACTCCCCTCGCTCAAATTTTGAAATCCTATAACTATGCAGATGTCTTGCAGCATCTAAACTCAATCTCACGAAATGGATGTCTGTGCTCTCGGGACCGCTTCAATTCCTCTCTCGGACCGCTTTCCTCGGAATTCATTTCATAGCAGCAGGTACAAAATGAGGTGGCAATGTGGCCCTACAACTATATATAGGGTTTTTTCCAAACTTCCACTACCGGGAGCTTCCACTAGCCCATCTTTCTCGAACTGCCTTCGTTTTACGGATCACCGGGCCCCAAATACTATCATGGTCGCCCCTCGGGCTACTTTTCATCCCCGGCCCTCGGTTTTTTTCACATCATGGCTGCACGCAGATGCCGCATTGTCACAGCTTGTCAAATACAATCTCATACCTTCAATACTCTTCGATATTGTTCACTTTGCATTTGCTGTTATGTGCGGTGTACTTGCTCATCCGTCATTGACATCATCCCTTCAGTTATATATTTAGTACTGGCATGTAGTCTATCCCATCGAATTGCACTTTACATTTTCAGTCACACCCTCCGATATTAGCTTTAGGATCCTCATTCCCCGGCTCTCGTACCCAAATTTCCATTTTGTGACCATGGCATCAGAATCTTGCAGAAAGAGCTCTCTGATCACATGAGTTGTCCATTCAGAGTACCTTTTTTGCACTTTCTACAACTCATGTTGTTTTTTCATTACCGTAGGGATGTGGGAGTCCCGATAGTCTTGCTATCATGTTGCAAATTAACCACATACTTCTTTCCTCATTTTGCTAGCTTCCCATAAGCGGACTCCCAAATCATCACTTTTTGGTTACGCTCTGTTTTACCTGCACCTCCGCAAAATCACGAACCCACCATTTCATACACCATCAGCTGTCTATCCGCTAACTCTATCTTCTATTTCACCTACTCACAACTCCCCACCAGTCGGGGCCCCACCTTCATCGCCATGACAATCCCGCCTCCCCGGGCATGCATTTCAATCGGGGCACCCGCTTCTCAGATTTGGTGTTACTGTTTTTCCCCAAAATTATTTATTATTTATTATTTATTGTACAAAACACCTTTACCTTCAACAATTACATTCTTTGTCGCCACCATTGGTGACTTGCTTTTTGGCCATATGCGAACTCCATGTCACCCTTGGATTGGAGTGATACTTATCATTTACCCTTGCCGACATCGCCCATATCTTCAGAGCGCAATTTCGCAGTCGGCTTAATTCTACCCTTCCTCGAATTTTTTCATCCTGTCTCCGCCTCGGGCATTAACTTTAGCCTCCACGTCTTGTTGTCCCCCGACTGACTTTGTCACATGGTTGCGGCCACTTTCTCTTTCATATATCCTCCAACTAAGGGTTGTCTTGAGTCATCCCACTTCTGACTTCATCCATGTACTTTCCGCACTTTATCACTCCTCATGATTCCACTTAAGCACCCTTTTGCTTCTCGGTCGTTCTTTGGTGGTCAACATCAACACACTTTTCCATAAGGAAGACAGATCTCTTGATTCTCATTCTCTATTAATGAGATCTCTTGGACCTAAGATGTGTGTCAAAATTGATCCTTGTTGTCGTTGGCCCCCATAGCATTCGACTTCAATACCCTCTCATGTTATGGTGGTCTTACTTTACTCATTGCGCCTTTTTTGTCATTTTCCCAAGACTCCTCGAACTTGGTAGGGCCATCGTCGCCTGCTATCATCGCCGCTTGTTGGCAACGATCACTGCCTATTTTCGTGAGTATGTTCACTATGCATCTGTTCCTCTCGCTGCTTTATCATTGGTCACTCGGAGGGTGTCACGCAGCTTGTCTACACCAACACTCACATCTTTTTTCAGAAGTTACCACACCCAGCATGATGCCCAATTCGCTTAAAATACGCCGGGCCATATTTTTCATACACGCTCTCGGGAAGGTCGAGATATCGGTTCCTTTTCCTCCAACGGATCGGGCCCCGGCGAGTCCCACTATTGCTTTCCCTACAACAACATTCTCAGTACAATAAACATTGATGAATTTCGGCCATACATTTTTCTCCTAACCTCACCCATCGTGGGGTAACTGCTATCACCAAATTTTATTCCGCATGGCTACAAGAACCTTACATCATCAAAACAATAGCCGAAGTCATTCATAGCACCAAATTAAGTTCACAAAGATCTAAAGTTGGCCAAAACTATGTAAAGTAACAAAAATTGAAGGGCACTTTTATACAGTTTGCGCGCTGCGATATGCACGGGACAAAAATGGGAGCCACAAGATATATGCTTCGACACGCTACCATTAACACAAAAGTCGTGCATTTGCTAATACGGCGCATTGATTGCTTAAGTTGGCCTCCCGACTGCCAATGGACCTGCCCCCAAGATGATTTGACCTTCGAATCAGGGTCGACTCTGCAAAATTCGGCGAATTGATGGCTTGCGGAACTCTAAATGTGTTCAGGAAGAACTGAAGTCAAGTTACGTGATCGCCCGGAAAATGCTATAAATAGCCGTGGAAACTCATTGTTTTAGCAGAGAATAAAGTGTGAAGAGTGTCAACCTGAAGTGAATCGTGAGCTCAGCCTTTGACAATCACCATCACCGTAATCCAGGCTCTCTACCCACTCATTGCTCGTTCATTGTAAGGAAGGCATTCTGCTGAGGGATTTCTTAAGGACCCTCCTCGTCACTGAGGGAAGAGGAACCCATTATCCCTTTCTTCACTGCGGTGCTATGGTTTTCTAATAGATCAAGCCTTTAAACCATTAATGACTTTGTTTCATTTGACGTTTTTGTTTATTTTGAATTATATTGGCTTTCAAAATTTTAAGTTTAGGTTGCATTTAAATTCTCGCTTTCCTGCTAACCCCTTTTTCTCCATACCATCCTGCTCTCGCTTTTGGTCGGGAGCTCCAACAGTATATGCTATGTCTTCATTCTTGCTCACCTGGAGACGATTCGAGCACGAACACATTTGA
>SNQJ01S0146055.1:32290-44171 GCA_010110895.2 Picea sitchensis
TACAGGTTGGTGCATGGTTGATGCACTTGTTTATGGTACAGGTTGATTACAGTTTGAGGTATAGGTTGATGCATGGTTGATGCATGGTTCAGATTTATTGGTATAGGTTTACAACTGTATATATCAGAGTGATAGTGTGACAGTGGTTCCATCATTCTACTTCTACTTCAGGGTGGCAGGACGGGGCAAGGACAAGTGGTTGTATCCACCTTGCAGTTGTAGCCGGAGAAAATAGGGGGTTGTAGCCTCCTTCTGGTTGTAGCTAGAGAATTGGGGAGTTGAATCTTCCCTCAGGCTGTAGCCTGAGAAACTAGGGGGTTGGAGCCTCCTTCCAGTTGAAGCTAGAAAACAAAGGAAGTTGGTGCTTCCAATGAATGTAATTCTTCAAGACATATAAGAAAAAACATTCTGCGGTTTTCTCCCGATTTAGGTTTCCACGTAAAACACTGGTGTATTGTGTATGTGTATGATTGTTCATTTGTTCATTGCATATTTACTCTGCAGTTATTGGATAATAATAATTCATTGATATAACACTTGGATTATATGGTTAAAAGGGATTGAATTTCTCTATTACTGATTCACCCCCCCTCTTAGTAATCCAACAAGTAGCACATGGTTTAACCCTGTGAATTGTTGAGACTTCACGCATTCAGGGAAGTCATGGATCGACTTCAAAGGAGGAGTTATCGAAGAATGGAAATAAATGGTTGAGATCCATTTGGGAGGTCGCAGGAGAGAGGAAATCCATCAGATCAAGATGAGTTGCACGAGGTTGAATCGGCGAAGTCCTTCAAATTTCGCACATTCAAGAGATTTGGCGTGTGGAGAAGTTGAGACCCCCAAAGTCCTGAAGGCCAGAGTGGATCGCGACCATCCAAAATCCAAGGACATGTGTCAGAAGTTCATGTACTCCGGTGGAATAGCACTCTAGAGGAAGTTAGGAGTGGATATTCTAGAGTGGAGGACTCCCAAAGTCTTGAAGCCCCGGAGCTCATCAGAGTCATCCATCGTAGAGGACATGCATCATTAGATCAAGAGATATGGAGGATAGCCACTCCGAGAGAATAGAGTGAAGGGGAGTTCGATATCCCCAGAGTCCCGAAGTCTAAAGTTTATCTGGACCATTGATCAGGGGAAGGACACACGACAGTAGATCTAGGAGTTCAGAGGTCCGACACTCCAAAGGAAACCAAGTGTAGAGTTGTGAGAAATCCTAGAGTTTTGAACAACAGATATCGTCTCCACTGTTGATATCAGTGGATAGGTGTCACCATATCCAACACTCTAGAGGAGAGGCACTCCGGAGGAAAGTTGGACATAAGCAGTTGGGGCCGAGAACACCTGGAGGATGGATTTTATTCGAGTTGTCCATCATAGTGAACATGTGGTGCCAGATCTTGGAGTCCAGTGATAGAGCCCTCCAGAAGATTGGAGTGTCGTGCTTTGAATGTCCTTGAAGCCCGAAGTGGTGAAGTGATTGAGAGTCATCGATCTCTGTAGACATATGATAGGAGATTGGACACTTCGAAGGTCTAGAACTCTAGAGTCTTAGTAGAGGTTTTCTTTGAAAAGTTCTGGATCTTGGAGGCCAGGAGTATATCTACATCATAGATCGATGGAGCATTGTGAACCATTGGATCCTTCGGAGGTTCACTAGTTCGACAGTCTGGGAGATTGTTGTGTGTGGTGATTCAAAATTCGTCGAAGATGGAGAGCCAAAGCATTGTGTGCTGTTGATATTAGCGGGGAAAAGGAACCACTAGTACATATTGGAAAAATTGTGATGTTCTATTTGTGACGTTATGGACAAAATTGGCCATACTGTCAAAAAATAGAGGAAATTTTAAATTTTTTTCTCCATATTGCCCGATAACGTCGCTCTTGCGACGTACTACTAAAATTGTCTCTCTTGCGACAAAGTTCAGAGGACGTCTCTCTTGCAATGACGTAAAATTTTCATCTCTCTTGTGACATTGGTGAAATATCCATTGCACTTGCGATGTTGTGGACACTAGGTTTTCCCCACCCCAACGTTCACCTAGTATTTGACCAAGTCAACTTTGACTTGGTCAACTATAATCATAATTGTGACGTTATGTCAACTTTGACGGATGTTGCGACAAGTTTGTTATAATAACGAGAATTCAAAAAGGGTATAAGATGATCTTCTTGGTGAACAAAAAACAAGTATTTTTTCAGTATATGTCTATGGGGAAGAATGTCAGAAAACATTAGAGGTTGGAAAAAAATTAAGGAGGGTGAAAAGGGTGACAGTAAATGTTATTTCCCTTGCAAAACTTGTTGTACTAGACGTCCCAAAAGAGTTTTAATAGAAACAACTAAAAAACATTATAGAAAACATGGGCACATGGATGGGGGATCAAATGAATATCATCCCATGGTAATTAACTATAAATATATTCATTATCTGTTTTAATATTTATTGTATTCTCAAACTTTTATATTTTTTTATACATGCACTAATTTTTCATGATTGTTTGGAATTATAAAGTTAGATTTCCCCCCTAACTTTATTCACAAAGAAACAAGTAGTAGTAGAAACGATGTTGTACAAGATGAATAACTTGAAGTAGATAATGAAGATCAAGTTAATGATCCCATGGAAGTAGATGAAAATAATAACATAGTTTAAGATGATGGGACAAATAAATTGATCCAAGACTTATTCGGTCATCCAAATGAGGATCGTGGGGACAATAGTGATGGCATTTATGATGAACCTCTGATTGAAAAGGCAAATAAATGACTTTATAAAGGTTCAAGATCAAATATTCTCTCCACTACATTGCTACTAGTGAACTTAAAGGTTACGAATCATTTGTCGAACACTTGTATGACACAAATCCTAAGGTATGTAATATGTTTCATCACATATACATAAAGGTTGAATTTTCCCCATTTATTTTAGAGTTAATTAATGTGTAAAATAAAAATACAATATTTACAATTACTATTCTTTACATTAACTATTTATTTTTTATGTTTTAGATTGTTAGGTGAATTTTGTTACCCTCGTCAAATATTTTACCTCCCACATATCAAGATTTACATGCCATTATAAAAGAAATTGGAATGGAGTATCAAAGTATAGATGGATGTCCTGATGATCATATTATATATTATGGAAAACATGCGTCGAAAAAAAAATTCCCGGTATGTGGTATCAGTAGATATTGAACCGATCAAGTAACAAAAATGGTCCCTCGAAATGTTCTCCGACATATTCCCGTAATTCCACATTTTCCAGTGACTGTTCAAGTGTCAAAGCATAGCATAGTTTATGGATTACCATGAACAAAAGAGAATTGAATATGACGGTCTTTGAATGCCTCCAGATGGTTATGCATTTAAGTAAATTGATGCAAAATGGCTAGAATTTACAGACAAAACTCGTAATGTTAGGCTTTCATTGGCAACTGATGGTGTTAATCCATTTGGAGAGCTTCGGTCTGTTTAATCAGTGTGATCTATTTTTATTATCAACAATAAAATTCCTCCTTGGATGTCAATAAAGAGGGAGAACATAATGTTGACAATGATTATTCCAGGTATTTGTTTACATTAATTTTTCGAATGTAATTTTTTCATTTTTCTCTTTTTTTTTGCATAACATCTTTTATTTATTTATTTACGTATATATACATACCATGGTAGTAATTTCGTGTAATTTAAAACAATTAGGAAAGTACCAAGTTAGATATATGAATGTGTATATCGAGTCTCTTATCGATGAGCTACTAAAGTTATGGGAGGGCATCACTATGTATGACATCTGTAAACCAATTGGGAACAAGAGATTTCAATGTCATGGAATACTTTTATGGGCAATTCATGATGCCCCAGGACTAACACATTTTTGTGGTATGTAATGTTCCATATTGCACGCTTGAATAATATATAATTAATTGAATATATCATGCATGTTTTTTAAACAATCATTTCGTATATTAATAATTCACATTAATCCATCTATTGCAGGTCTTCAAACAAAGGGTAAATTTGCATGTCCAGTTTGTGGTCCTAGGATGAAATATCATTGGTCAAAAAGTTTAGGAAAGGAGGTGTTTGATGAGTATAGACACTTCCTCCCTAAGAACCATAAGTATCGTACTACTGAAAAATATCTTTTCAATGGGAAACAAGAGACTGGACTAAAACCACAAAGAATGACACCTCGTCTATGGAAGTTGGCATATGACAGAATTAATCCTTGAGTTACGCATTTTGTTTATGTATCATAAATGGAATCATGTTTTGAAATTTTATTTTAATTATTCATTTTATTTTACCGCATTTGATAAATAGTGTTTTGATTTGTTTTATGCTTCATCAATGTCGTCGTCATGAAGGTAGTAATAATGGGATTTTGTGAGGAATGAAATGTTATCCCATTAAAGTAATGAAGTTTCCTTACTATGAGGACCTAAAAATAGTTCATTTATTTGATACAATGCATATCGGGAAGAATGTGACAGAAACATTATGGCAAATCATAGATGGTAGGAGGGTTAAAGAAAAAATTGTCAAACATTGTAATGAAATTCGGGAAGCCAATCATGCAATGCAAAGTCTGATCCGATCAAATAATTATGGATACAAAAATAACCTTCCATGGTTATTAACAGAGCATTAAAGCAATGGTGTAAAAGAGGTCATTCAAAAAATTAAATTTCCCACAGGTTTTTGTTCAAACATAAAGAATATCTTAATGAAAAAAGGAATTTGGTGGGGTAAAAGCACATGATTGGCATACCTTCATTAAGGTAATTAATCATTTTAGTATTCATATTTATATATTGGTCGTATACATTTTTTGAGATTTTTATTTTTTTTGTTTAGTTTTGAGTAAATAACGATTTGTTTTTATTGTTATAGTGTGTTCTACCTGTATCTCTTCCAAATGACTTTGAAAACAACGTCAAATAAGTTATATATGATCTTGGAAAATACATGAGGTAAGTAGCTGCAATATACATGACATGTGTTTTACTTGTAATGTAATATGTACTGTGTTTTTTTGAAACATGTTATTTTCTTGTGTCATGATCTATAGATTATTGTCATTGAAAGAAATCCATGAAGATGATATAAAGTATTGGAAAAGAGAAATTCCTTGGCTAATGTGTGAAATGCAAAAGTATCTACCTCCAACATTTTTCAATGCACAAGAACACTACCTCATACACCAAGTTGAGGATATTGAAATGTCTGGACCTGTACACACAAGGTCAATGTGGAGAGGCACTTGAAATCATTGAAGGCTTTGGTTAGACAAAGAGCACGTCCTGAGGGTTCTATGGTGGACRGATATATGGTATATGAATCCATGGTGTATATTAGTGATCATMTTCCAAAATTAGCAGCGCAAGCTATGCATGCAGTGGATTGCATTTGGGATGTGAACTCCATCAAAAAATTTGAAAGGGAGCAACTGTTGGGGAAAGGTAAAATTAAGAAAGTGAGAGGTAATTAAATTGTGGATATTTTTAATAAATATAAATTTTTCGGTTTTTTGTGTATATGATCACACTCATTTAATATTTATTCTTTCATCATTTATTAATATTTACCATGGTTATAACTAATATTTAATACTGGTGAATTGTGATTTTTTGATCGGTCAGTTTCTCAAGATTGGTATGCACTACATTTATACATTCCAAACAATCTTGACTGGATGAAGGTATGGATTCATAGATGTAAAGAATTTCATGGAGGTAGGTTATCATGGAAAAAAAATTCTGAATTGGTTAGAAAAGATCACCATAATGGATATTCCGATGTTACGCAGAGGGAAATAGATTTAGCATATTGTTTGAAACATGGAAAGGAAAGCAAATTCACCCATTTTATTCAGTT
Organism: Picea sitchensis; assembly: GCA_010110895.2. NCBI lineage: Eukaryota > Viridiplantae > Streptophyta > Pinopsida > Pinales > Pinaceae > Picea > Picea sitchensis. The sequence goes on from SNQJ01S0146055.1 coordinate 38,174, forward strand.
ATTTTATATTATATTAATGTGGTTGTAGGTGTGTTTTTTTCATATTATACTTTCCAAGTTATATAAATTTGTTTATTATTAATTGGAAATGCATCTTTTACGTGTCTCACATATTGCAATTGAAACACCACAAGGCTATTGTTGGCCCTTGGTTATGGATTAAGGAAGAAAGAAAAGAATAAGGAAGAGGAAAGACGAAGTACAAAGAGCACAGAAGGAACATAAACCAAGGATGGATCGAAGTGGTCAAAGAAGCAAAAAAGAAGGAGCGAAGTAAGGGAAAGCGAGCCATTGAAAGAGAAGATCAAGGAAGACATATCAGCAAAGAAGATGGATCGTGGACAACTCAGCAAGCGGAAAAAGACACCAATGGATGCTTTGGAGCACCTCGTGGGAAAGAAGGAAGAACAGGTTGGTGAAGACATTAAGATGCGAGTTATGTGGGGCCTAGGGTTTTAACACCTAGGGTTTTGGGAATTTAGGGTTTCGACACTTAGGCTTCGGTCTAAGGTTGTCTAAGAGTCATTGTAATGTATAAAATAAATATCTAGAGGAGCGAGGAGGGGCTTCTTAGTTGTTGTTGTTATTGTTGGTTATGATTGTTGTTGTTGTGTGAGAGAATTACTGTGTTGTGAGAGCAGTTTGTATTTTGGATCTTCAACTGGGTGCGAAGATCAACCCTGTAGCTGGGTGTGTAGGGGGAAGGGGAGAGAAAGAGAATGGGAGAAAGAGATCTACAACTAAGTGCGCATATAGAACTGTATGTCTCCATCTAATATATGAAGAAACACAGTTCTGTGGATGTAGCCCTAGCGAGAGGGTGAACCACATATATATTGTTTTTCTGTGTGGTTGATGTTGTGTTATTTTCTCTTTGTTATATTGTTATTTCATGATTGTTAAATCAGAGATATAACTGCATGAAGCAAGCATAATATTGTTAAGTATAGCTAGGTTGGCTGCATTATTGTTCTAGAGTCACTTTGCATTTCCTTTGGTTGTAGACACCTATGTCCTACAAACCCCCTATTGCTACTTTAGGTGAGACTTCATATTCTTTGTAGGTGTTTCTAAAAGGGCTAGTAGTTAGGGTGTGTTGGTGCCCTGTTAGATTTAAACTTTGGGTCTTCCCATGTGCCAACAAATGGTTCCATTTTCGGTACCGAGATCTTCTTGAGGGAATGTGAAGGTGGTTTCCATCGAAAACAAAGATTCATAAGTGGATAGAAGAACAAGAAAGGGACTTTGTTGAAGATCAGAACAAGAACCCTAACATTAGTATAGAGGATTGGTTGGCAAAGTATATCTTTACTGATATGCACAAGATTTTCTTTGGAGGAGTTCATAATGAGTTATATGAGTGGTTAGCCAGATTAGCAGATAGCCAACTCGAAATTATATCTAGACCACATGTGGTTTGGACATTGGTGTTGATCAAGAAGTTCAAGAGAGTTGATAATGTTGTGTCAAGAGTAGTAGATCACTGGTTTGATAGCACTGCTGGTGGGTACATTACTGCGTTTGTTATTTACAGTGTAGAGTCATATAGCCAAGCAAAGAGATATTTCTTTAAGGGACCTAGAGGGAAGTTTTTTCACTTTTTGAAGTTGAAGCTCAAGATGTTATTTCATGAGAAGAACATCTTGAAGATACAGTAATCGGTCGGATTTTTAAATCTAATGTTCAAGAATTCAGATAGTGACAACGATACAGAGGCTAGACACACACGCAGTAATTATCCAGAGTTGTCAGACGAAGAGCAGTCAGAGTCCGCAAGAAAAGAGGAAGGGAAGACTGAAGAACCTTGCCAATAATAATTAGGAGCTTCAAGGACTGTGCATACTGTCGAAGTAAGTATTATTACTCCTCATGTTTTTTTAGCAGCATTAAGTAACCAGAGTAGTCAAAGTTATTAGAGCACTCAAAGCACTGTTATGAGAAGTTTAGTGCACACTCAGTCAAGAAACCTAGGAATATCTATGGAAGAAAAAATGAGGTTACTTGTCATTAGAGGAGATGGATCTGAAGATCCTAATTTGCATTGGTTCTTATGCAAAGTTGTATGGATTATTAAGAAAGTCAATGACGAAGATGTTAAGAGAGATTAGTTTAGTACTACCTTGAGAGACCGCACACTGAGATGGTATATGAAGTTTGTTAAAGGAACTATAGAGCCCAAACTATTGAATGATATCAAGACTATGTTGAGTGAATAATTCAAGAAACCCAAGTCGGAGTCGCAGTGCATTACAGAACTGAAAGAAATCAAGCAGAGAGTAGATGAAACAGTTTAAGAGTTTGATCATAGGCTTAAGACCTTGATAGGCCGTTTGAGTTTTCAGATTCTAGACGAACAAAATAAGGAATGGTTCATTGTTGTCCTCTTGCCACACATTTGAGTTCCTCTGATGTAATAGAAGGTCGCTTCATAGGCTGAGGCATTGGAGATCGCCATGAAACTAGAGTCAACCCCTGTGGGAGAATCCAATTCAGGTATGTGTCAAATTTGAGTCAGTTAACTAGATTATCTCTGCAGGTCGAAGACATGAAGAAAGACAAGGGAAAAGATAAAGGAGAAGATATCTGGTGTATCAAATGTAAGTCAAATGGCCATGAAAAAGACCATTGTCCCCTATTTAATGAATAATTGGCCTCTAGAGCCCCTTTCCCCTTGAAACATGCCACCTTACCCTAGTGTGAGGTATGTAGAACTAGACATCGCCTTGGTGAATGCTATTATGTGCATAAATATGTACATAAACCTACAAATATTTACTGGACATTCTGTAAGTCTATGGGCCATGACGAGAAGGTATGTAGGGATTATGACCTATTGTATGAAAGGTCAAGGGATACATATATGATTCAAGCAGAGATGCAGCAGGAAGGAAATGTTGCGCAGTTCAATTCCCTAGGAAGAGGACACTTCAATCCTCGTGTTGGATTTAGAGGAAGAGGAAGAGGAGGAGGCATAGGCCGAGGTTGAGGTTAGATCATTTTCTATAACTACACACAACTAGGTCATTTGGAAAGGGAATTTCAGAACCCTTGTACTACTTGCAGCTATTGCAACTCATTTGAACATGTTACTGAAGACTGTCCAATATGGTTGGAAAAACTTCATGAAAGACGGGGTGGAAACCAAAAAGTGCAACTGATATTAGTTGAACCTCACGGAGAGGATCCACGAGTTGTTGTTATCAAGAGAGGAGGCATTGTTACAGGAGAAGACAGGTTAACTCCAGGAAAAACTACAGAGGGATCAATGATCAGAAGAGCTACAGAGAAAACACAGTTGTTTGATCCAAGGAAAGAAAAATAGACTTTTGAGGAAGAAAGAAGAGAATTTGTCGAAGAACAAGATTCTTCATATAGGGAACAACTAGAGGTGAGAGAATGTGGAATTATTTGGAATTTGATCAGTCTACCTCACCCAATAAAGGAAAAGAGGTAAGAAATCTTATGGATTTCTTATATACTTGCATTAATTTGATTAAGGATGAAAGAGTTGTGAAAGAACTACAAAAATTGATCATAAAGTATGAGATAGGAAGGGTAGATCCTCTTCTGAATAAATCAGTACATCAAGTGTCTAGGAAGAGAAGGAAAAACAAGGAAATACACCTTAATTCTTAGATTGGAGACTATGACATAGATTACATGGTCCTCGACTTGGGATCATAAGTCAATGTTATGACGAAGCAGACCTGGGCACTGATGGGAAAACCCAAGTTGATTTACTCTCCTATCAGGCTCGAGATGTCTAATCAGTAGGTAGTAAGCCCCTTTGGAATATTGGAGCATGTCCCTATGGACATCGATGGGGTAAGGACGTTTACAAACTTCAAAGTGATTGAGATAGTTGATGATAACTTTCCTTATCCTGTGTTGATGGGAATTGAATGGGCCTTCAATAAATCGACTATTGTTGACCTAAAGAAGAGAAGAATGACATTTGAGGGTGATTTACTTAGGGCCATTACACCTATTGATCTCGATGAAGGTCACATATACACAGAATCTATCAGAGAATAAGACCTTGCATATGAACTAGAAAATATATATAAATTGACAGCAAGACAACATGATTACATTAATCCTACAATGGATGGAAATTTAAGCCGACGAAGTGAAAGTGCATGTTCATCATATTCAGTAGAAGCACTAGAGAATTGGCAAAAATAATGTATGAATTCTCTACGCGGAGATGTGCCAGATTGACCAAGGAAGTTCGTTGGATTGGCACAAAAGTAAGTAATCTTCCCACATTTGATGGCTTAAATCATTTAGAGACATTTATATTGGAATTTGAAGGAATTGCACCAGTAAAACAGAGGTTGTTGGCACTATATGAAGCCTTGAAAGAAACTCCAGTGAGATGATGGGTAACTCACAAGAAGAACATCGTGGAATGGGTACAATGTCGCACCTTGCTGACAGTGCACTTTTCAGCCCAAGTTGAAGGACGAAAAGTTTGGTACATAGGTCAGAGTTGTCCTAAGGACCATGTGAAAAGTTGTTAGGAGGCCTGGAGTAGCATTCCTAAAGAGAAGTGGGTGCATAAGTTCATTAACACTTTGGATACCACGCCTATCAACTGGTATCTTCAAGAAGAACTGTGCTTAACCACTTCATATTGGTATGATATGAATCAGAACTTTATAGCTACGTTTTTATTTGAAAATCAATACCCCATAGTAGAATAGGATTTATAGTTTGTAATACATAAATTCTTTGAGGAGGCACCTAACCTGCCTTTGGAATAAGAATAAGACGAATGGACTGCACCTGTTCAGAAATTACAGGGTTGTTACAATATTAATGTTGATGAAGATGATGACCCTAGGAATGTGAACATCACAGAAACTGAAGGCTAGAGAGACATAGAAGGGCCAGGGACTGAACTAAATTTCATTGGACAACCAATTAAAATTAATAAAGTTAATATTGGATCAGAGTTATCACCTAATTTTGCAAATGTTGGATATTATTCAGATGATCTCACTATTGATAAAATTATAGAATTATTGCATGAATATCAAGACTTGTTTCCAACCAAGTTCAAAAACATGAATGGCATTAAAGGGCCCATGGGAGAAATGAAGATCCCTTTGAAACCAGCTAGAAGTACAGTCAAGCAGAGACCCTACAAACTGAATCCCATGTATAAGAAGAAACTTAAAATTGAATTGGATAGAATGTTGGAAGTAGGAATCATAGAACCTGTTGAAGAATCAGAATGGATCAACCCTATGGTGTTCTAGGATAAGAAGTCAGGAGAGATCAGAATCTATGTAGATCTAAGGAAATTGAATGATGTATGTTTACATGATCCATTCCCTAAACCATTTACTGATGAAGTTTTAGATAATGTAGGAGGACATGAAGTCTACTCCTTCACAGATGGATTTTCAGGGTATCACTAGATCAGGGTTTCTAAGGAAGAAAGACATAACACCATATTTGCAACAGAATGGGGTTATTTCCAGTACACTGTGATGACTTTCGGATTGAAGAATGCACCATCCATCTTTTCCAGGGTGGTGGTCGAAGAATTCAAGGAATTTTTACATAAATTTTTGGAAGCAGATTTTGATGATTGGATTGTTTTTAGCTTATTGAAAAATCATATTGAATGTTTGAGACTAATGTTGGATAAGTGTGGGAAATGCTAGATTGCCTTAAACCTGAAGAAGTGCATTTTCCTTTCACCTTTTGGAGTATTTTTAGGGCACATTGTATGTAAGCAGGGTTTGTTGGTAGATCCTTCCAATGTTTCCATCATTGTTGATCTACCTCCTCCTACTTCAGTTAGACAGTTGCGCACTGCGATGGGACATACTATATACTACAGAAATTTTATCAAGGTCTATACATAGATAACAACACCCATGGAAAAGATTTTAAAGAAAGATCACCAATTTCAATGGTCAGAGGAATGCCAGCAGAGCTTCGACACACTAAAGAAGAAAATGGTTAATGCGCCTATTCTGGTTTT
>SNQJ01S0146055.1:44181-68925 GCA_010110895.2 Picea sitchensis
GTGGGTGCACCTCTTGCCAAATCTCCTTGCCTTGCCTTTGGGAACCCTCCCTTGTTTTCATTATGATTCCTCATGTGGGAGACCCTCTTGCAAACTCACCTTGCATTATGTTTTGGCTCCCAACCTTTCCCGTGTCGTCTTGAAAATTTTAAGTCGAAGACAAAACTTCTCCTTATTCTGCATCTAGCTCGTCTTCTTACCAAGTGATCCCTTGTGTGGCCCTTTTCGTGCCTTTCATGTGGGTGGGCGCACCTATTTCCAACTCGCCTTGCGTTGTGTTTGGGATCTCTGCCTCATATTTGTTATGTTTCCTCTTGTGGGGCCCCCTCTTGCCAACTCACCTTGAATTGCCTTTGGGCACCCTACCTTGTTTTCGTTACGATTCCTCATGTGGGAATCCATGTCATTCATATATATCTTAACATTGGTTGAGAGATGTTACCATATGTCGGTATTACGACATCCATAATGTTGCTCCCCATGGCGTCCACGTCATTGATATATAGCTTACTGTCGCTCAATCGACGCTACCATTCGTCGGTATTTCGATGTCCATAACATCGCTCCCATGGAATCCACATAGTGGAGACCAACGAAATGGGACATCATAATTCCAATGTATTTGGCATCATTGTAGTGATGACTATATAGGGTTTGGAGAGTCAAATTCGACATGACACATGTTTGCATGAAAATTCGTAACAAAGACAATATCTATGGAATCGGAAAAGAGACTTCATGTGAAATGACGTTTGAGGGGGTCCGATGTTTGTCGTTCTCCTGACAATATAAAGTGTCAATTGTGTCAAACGCACTGTCAGAATTTGACCCAAATGTACTAGTGAACCGTCGATTCTATATTCGGTGGTTCGAGACTTTGCCAATTCGACAGTCCGGTGGATTTGTAAGTGTTAAGTATTGGAAGGGTTGAAGCCTGAAGTTCATAGCATGTACATAGTTCTTCGATCGAAAGGAGAAATCTTTCGACATTTTAGCATCGGGAGATATGAGGACCTGGGTAAAGTATTTTAGGGACTCAAGAGGGCCTGAAGAGATGATTCGACTCTTGATTTGAATGATCCTTAGACTGGGAGGTCATGTGGACCCTATGAGAGGGTGGGGTATGCATAACACAGAGTCCATATGGACTTTGTCTAAATGGAAATATTCCTTGAACGTTTAGGATAGACACTCTATCTATCATTTCATCTTAATTTATGCTTGATGATGGATGAAATAGTCACCTAAAATGTTATCTCTAAAAGATATTTCTAAATCTATCCCATCCTCTCTTAACAATGAAAGTGGATGATGCATTTGTATTACTATGATTAAAACCCCATATATACTCCATGCGAATGGACATAGTCCATATGTTTTCATAAAAACATTCATGATTACTTCAATGAAAGACATTCATTCTAGAGTGCAAGTTGCTATAAAAATTTGCGTAGGGAACTCTAGTTAGTTTCTAGTTAACGAATTTGCATCACATTCTACTCAATTTACTCTCACCCTACTTCAAGGGGGAAGCCTTGATCTCATTATAGATTGAAGAAATTTTGGTTCTCTCATTCAAGACACCCCATACTTATGAAACTTTTAGTTCTCTCATTGAAACCACCCCATACTTATGAGAATATAACCATAATTGTTTTTTGTTGGTTTCTTCAATAATATATGCCTATGCATTTAAGTTATCCCATTCAAGCCACCCCATACTTATGAGAATACAATAAAAAAATTATATGTCAGTTTCTTCAATATATGCCTATGATTTCAAGTTGTTAAATATATCAAGCATTTTTTCATTTACGTGTTATTTTCTTCGATTTATACTTTTATGTCTTGAAGTTACATTATTATATCTTATGCTTTTGTTTATTTGTTGTTTTCTTAAATATAAGCTTATGCCTTGAAGTTGTTATTTCTTTTAGGCCACCCCATACTTGTGAGAATAAACTCACAAATTGTTTTACAACTTTTCTGAATATATGCCTATGCCATGAACTTGTTATATCTTATGTTTTCATTTTATGTTTTTATACCTTATGTTTTCATTTTCTTGGATTTTGAAAGGATGGATAAAGGTGATTCATTGGGACGTGAGTCTCCAAATATTCCTCGCAAATTCTCAAGGTTATCCAATCAAGTAATAACATGGAACCCTATTTCGATAAAAACACATAGGTCATTAGAGACCCCTATTTTAGCAAGGTATCATAGTCAGGTAGGGGTAGCTAGTGACAAAAGGCAGTCTAGTGAAAGGAGGAGATTATCAAATGAATTAGTCAATAGAGAATCGAGACAGAGTGCTCAGGATATAGTTGGGGATTTAACTTATTTAAACAGGTTGAAAATAAAAACCCCCACACCGGAGAATGTAGATACCCCATCACAGCAACAACATATGTTTGGTAAATTTCTTCTATTATTTTATTTTATTTTATTTTTTTGTGTCTATTTTTTATACGTTTTTATGTTTTTTATTTGTTTTTGTTGAATGTTGTGAATATTTTCAATTATTTATTTGTATATAGGATTGGTTTTATCATGGGGTTGATAATGAAAGATAGAGTGAAAATGATGCAGAGTACAATGTTCATGCAGAGGGTGAAGGTGGATCACGACGACACTATCAAGAATGTGAGGATTACACCCCTACGACCACCTATCCCTCATATGTTGGTGAATAGCTTCCTTGGGAAGGAAATTTTGATTCAATGATGATCCAATGATGCTAATCCCATCATTCTAAGCTTGAGAATGATCTCGGGCATATGGAACTCCCTCCAGAGAGCAAGTAGAGCTTGGAGATTGTTTTGCATTCTTTGCAAAACTTTATTAATGTATATCATAACCTTGGGCCAACATATGATACCTTCATAAATTTGATGAGGAGATGGAATTCATAGGTGATAGGCCCTGATAAATGAGAATTAGTACAAAAAAAAGTTTCAAAAGAGGAGGTAATTTAAATGTTCAATTTCAAGGAAGGACCAAAGAAACCGATGTTGAAGGTGCAACATTTCAAACACCCTAACATTGTAGGACATATTTATAATATATTCTTGGAAGCATATGGGAGGTTTCCATGGAATGATGAGGTACCAATTTACTTTGCTAGACTTTTATATGCGAAGTTTTTTTTGGCATGCACCTCAATTATACCAACCTACCATCCCGATATTATGTGGTTGGTAAAGGTCAAACATATGATCGAAAAGGGGCATATCTAGATGCATCGTTTTTGAGGCCTCCACCACCTTTGGTATCTCACCTAGAAGGGGAATTTGCTTCACATGCAGAGATGAAAGCCACATCACATGTTGGTAAGTAGGTGAGGACTGCAATCAGAGATAATTTAGAATTCTTTTTCATATGGTATTGACATTGGTTTGAACCGACAGAGAGCACAATCCACTACTCGGGAGAGTTTTGTTGAAAATATAGATTAGGAGATAGATTTCATGAGTGTAGAAGAGTTACAGGCTTATGAAAATTTTTGTTGCAGTGGATGGAAAGAGTTAGTTAGGCATGAAGAATCAAACATTTGACCCATATGTGTTATATATTGTAAATGTTTCATGTATTCGGGGATAGTTTTCTTGTTATAATTAGATACAGATACATATAATTTCATTGTTAGAAATAATTGATGTGTTACATGTTCATTAATCGAAGTTTGGTCAAATGTTAAATGATTCCTCATTAAATAAGGGACTTGATTCATCGCCTTTAAATTTGTATGTGATGAATCAGGTATGTTTTTAAAAATTTCCATATCTACACTTCAGTTGTATATTTTTCACACCTTGTTGAAGAATCAATCCAACAAATTAATATCTCGCCATTAATGTGAACACATTTCTCTAAAATTCAAAGTTTCTTTGTTCACATATTCCCTTTCTATCTCCCAACACATTGATAGGTTTATCGCAGTTGTCATCACAAATGTTGGGAGCGTTTCAAGAGGTTGGGATTTCATAGGTATAATTGCATGGTCAAAACATATTTCATTAAATATAAAAATTGCAATGTCATTTAAATTATTAATTTAAAAGAAAAATGTCTTACAATATACAATTTTGAAAATATCAGCATGGTGGGGGTAGTTGCATGTCTCAACACACTATGGGTATGCAACCCTCTTATGTTGTGGATGATATTTAGGTTGGAAAGTCACAGGTATTGCATTTTTTGAAGTTTAAAACTATGATTTCAAGTGTCAATCATTTAATTTTAATTCATCAAAAAATATTTAAAAATGTTATTTATGTAAGTAATTGCCTTTATGGACATATGCAAATTTCAAATGTGCTATAGGCCAACTTGGAGAAGAGAGTGTCAAATAGAGTGCTTGAGAAGGACGCGTCCATACTGGAGAAGGATGCATCCATACCTGATGATGCATAGGTCATGTATATGTCAATTGCATTTGTGATTTCTAATGCGTTTTTATGAGGACTTTATTATATACACATGAATGCTTAAATTTATTTATCTACTTTTAAAAAAAATTATGGCTTAAATTATAGATATGCACATGATGTAGTTGCCTTGTATTTATTTTGTCGACGTCAATGGTTTAGAATAATATATACTTTGGATTTAGACAAAACTACATGTATTATCCTTATTGCAATTTCATTCTATTTTTTCCTTTTGAAAGATGTGAAGAATTTTTTTTTAAGTCCCCTTTTTCTTTCCTTTTGAAATATGTGCAGAACAAATTCAATATCATTTGCCTACATTTATTTTGCAAAAAGAGTTCAACATTATTTTTAAAATCACAGATTATTCGTAGTTGAAATACACTTGTAGAAAAACTGAAGTTTTGGTTGATCAAATATTGCTTGTTTAATATTTTAATTAAGCATTTTCTATTCATTGAAGGGTTAGTCAACTAGTCCCTATATAAATTTACCATCATTTAAAATGGTATATGTTTGGGGAAAGAATGGGGAAGGTTCAACCACCCCTTATTTATTTGAGTATTGTCTTGAACTCTTCAATAATTGCTTACCAACCAGGAACTATGCTAGATATATGATCTTACTTATGTTTCGATCATGATGCATACATTTTTGAAAGAGAATTTGATTATATGAGGACATCTATCCCATAGTTGAAAAAGGAAATATTTATCTTCTTGGAAGAATGGCGTAATATGGAGATTTCTATTTTTTTCATATAATGAAGTGAATTTCTTCTTATGGTATTGTCAAACTCTTAACTTGTTGCTTGCTATTACACACCAAAATTTCACACTTGAGTTTCTCACCCTAAGTGTCACAAGTGTCGCAAAGTGATATATGCACCTTGTTAAGTGTCATATGCATTGTTGCAAGTGTCGTATGCACCTTACCTACTGTAACATTCATTTTTCTAAGTGTCACAACCCATTGACACCATGAAAGACATTTTACATGACCCCTAAGTCATATTGGAGGAAGAAACCCATCATTTCAAGGCAAAAAACACAACGTTTTCTTGGAAAATCAACCATTTTTGGGGCATTTATGAAGGGTGGTGCCCCCATTTCCATGTTAGAGGAGAGCCACTTTATAGTATGGCTCCCTACATTCAAATTTGTGGGAGCACCAGTCTTGTTAGAGAAAATCAAGGGATCCCCCACCTCCTTCTGAGGGCCAGCTCTCTTGGGATGAGGTTTTTTGTGGTCGAAGCCTACCCTATGGGCTCTATCCTAGGATATAATCCCAACATAAGGATCCATATACTCAACCATATCCTTCATTTTCTAATGGTGGTTGTGCCTCCCAAGCCTATATATTGAAGGTATTTCCAAGGTGAAGGGGGGAAGAATTCAAGTGTTAAACCTTTGATCTTGGGAGAAGCATCAACATTTTGATTTCAAGATTCATGTAAGGGATGGATGAGGAGAGCTTGGAGAATATTGATGCATCTTCAATCATGCTTTGTAAGTGATTTCTTTGGATTTCCAGTTAATGATAACTTGGCCTATTCCCTTCAAGTTCATGTGTTCCACATTTGATTGTCTATTGTCGTTTCATGTAACAACCCTAAGTAAAAAAAAATCAATTGTCATGATTTAAATAATTGTTTAATGCATATAAGTTTAATTAATTGTCCTGGTTAAATATTTGTTGAATGTATATTGGTTTAATTAATTAATTAATTAATTTCATGATTAAATATCTGTTTAATAAAATCCAACTTAATAAATTATTAATTATTATTTTGTATAGGAAGATCAACCCATTAATGAAAAGGGGATAAGGTGGTTGACACCTAATTGAGGGAGGGTAGTTGAGAATTAAATGAAGGAAGAAGGCGATGAATGATGGGAGGGGAGGATAAGGAAAAGGGGGAACATTATTTTTGGGGGAGGATGGTATTACTGGCTCTATTTTTTTTTGAGGATCTAGTTGTGGTTTTTTGGGGGAGCTTGTTGTGGTTTTGCAGAGGAGCTTGTTGGAGGTCTATCACAGGGGGCACCGGGGTTGCTGGGGATTTTGGGCTCGGGGGGCTAGGAAACCGCAAGGGTTCCTAGAGCTAGGGAGTCAGAGAGGATATGTTCCTAGCTGGCTGGGAGGAAACGATTCAGTTTTCAGGTAGTTAGCAACAACAGGAAAGAAAAGGAAAAACTTATTCTTCAAGAGGTATTTTACCAGTATTAATTTTATCTGAATGAAAGATATGGTACTAATTTTGTCCGAATGAAAGTTATGATATGTACCTATGTATTGAAATTGTGTAATATGATGAGTAATCTGTTTTGTGACTATTTTAGACTGTATAAAATAAGAATTTAATATTTAGTGGGTTAATTTGCTAGAACTTCAACATAAATTAGTTAGATTTGTTGTAATGAAAACATAAATAGAATTTTGATGTCGTGTTGAAGAAAGGAAAAGTAATTTAGATTACAAATTACCATTTGACTTTGTAACGACCCTTCGTTATGACCATGGGCGAAGCAATTTTTTTTTTGTTTTTTTAAAATTAAGAGGCAATAAGGCAACGATGAAAACGGTTTAACCACACCACAGACGACGAACAGAAGAACGCAACCCAGGAAATAGGAAACTACGACTCCACTCACTGGCACAAGGGAAATTGGGCAAACATGCACAAAATAACAAGGAAGAACGACTACCCACCCGACGCAACAAGACGCTCCTACATGCTAAGGGACAACCTCCCCTTCCCGACACAACGACGTTGATGAACAATACTAGAACCTCAAAGCACACGAACCAAATGCATGAATGCGTTCTACCCATTTGACCAAGCAACTTACCACACTCGACAACACTCCACGACACGCATCGACTCCAGCCAGGTTTTCATTCGCTACTATCCCATGGGCGTGCCATGATCCCCTCATCAGGAATCATGCCATCTCCAGGTGATAGATGCGTTGACAACCTTGGCACCACTCATCCTATCAGGACCAGGGACTCTAGTTAAATCCGATGTGCTAGAAACCGAATACCGAAAGGAAAACCACACCCATACCCCAACAATAGGTTGAAAAAACACCAGAGGATGACGACAAGGGATGACACAAGCCAATACACGACATCGTCCCCAACCCAACCAATCACCCAGTCTGAACCATTCAATGATTACAATCTATTTTAACATGGGTTCCAAACTAAATGGGGCACGTCAAAGTTACAATTAGTTAGTAATGCACCTGCTAATTTAACGTTAATACAATCAATCTTGCAAGTCTAAGTAATCAATACTAAAACCATAATTATAAATACCATCTAACAAGCCATTAACTTGAATAACAATATTAACAATCTTAATGTAGGATGCTACCATTATAACACTTATGAACAATTTAATCTCAACATGTAGTCTAGGTATATTGACCGAACCAACAATACTAGCTGTCTATTATCATTGAGAAGGAACTACTAACTACTAACATCGTTGTAGAAATATAACAAGGAAATTAACATATCATTTACCTAACAATTAAATTAGCAATAACAAGGCAATTCACATGACTGTTATCATAACAAGTAATATAACAATAACAAGGCGATTACATACTGTTAACCATTTAACTCGCTGCGACAATTAATCAATAAGAAGGAATCTGTTGACCATTAATATTGTTGTAGCAATTGTTTTGGCAATTAATATGGCATTTAATATAGCATTTATCATTGCAATTAACATGATAATTAATATGGCTAGTAACATCGCTGTGGTAATTAAAGTTTGGTAGTGAGAACGTTGGGTATACACTCTAAGTGAAGGAGAAAAAAAGGACAATACAAAACTGTAGAAGGATCAACTCATGGTCATTCAACAACAACTCAGTCAACATTTAAGAAAATTTTGTGTCCATTCCAACAAACACAGTCATCATTCTAACTAGAAACTCGTGTCCCTTCAACAACGAACTCAACCAATCAATTTAAAGGAAAAAACATGGGCATTTCAACAACAATCTCTGTCAACTTTTAAAAGAAAAAACGTGGAAATTTCCACAACAATCTCAATCAACTTTTAGAAGCAAAAACGTGGGCATTTCAATAGCAATCTATGTCAACTTTTAAAAGAAAAAATGTGGGCATTTCAACAGCAATCTCTGTCACATTTTAAAGGAAAAAATCATGGGCATTTAAATAGCAAACTCAATCACGTTTTGAATGGAAAAATCGTGAGCATTTAAACAACAATCTCAGTCATGTTTTAAATGGAAAAATTGTGGGCATTTAAACAACAATCTCAGTCTCATTTTAAAAGGGAAAAACATGTACAGGGACACACCAAAAGGACATTCATGGCTATCTGTATTTAAAATATGCAAAATGATGTGCCCAAAATGCACCAGAAGGAACTTCATGTTTCCATCATCATTTAAAAGGGAAAAACGATGGCAAAACGCAGACAGGGAAATGAATTTGTTTTCCATTGCCAGGATACTAATACCATGTTGGCATGTTTTACAAACGATATATGCTTGTCATTGATGGAAAGTACAACAACAATGATGACTTGAGTACAGGAAGGATGTGCCAGGTGGGCACTAGAAGTCTTTTTGGAAGACGATGCAGAGCTAGCTGGACAAGATCA
The DNA here is from genome assembly GCA_010110895.2 of Picea sitchensis. Lineage (NCBI taxonomy): Eukaryota > Viridiplantae > Streptophyta > Pinopsida > Pinales > Pinaceae > Picea > Picea sitchensis. Next base: position 53,266 of record SNQJ01S0146055.1, read on the forward strand.
GAGTATGAAGTGATGGATCTCATTGAGATTTCCCGATGAACGTCAAATCTGAGCCCGTGGTCCGACCGACGTTGGATCCAGGAAAATCTGCACGCTCTTTAACGAGCAAGGTGAAATGCGCAACCCTAAAAAATCCGATACAAACACCTCAACAAAGACTCCATTTCAGAATTTCAGATACCGGGAGATAGAGATGTCACAAACTCTCATCATCAGGAGTCCTGAAAACGCGAAACGCGAAATGGAGAAATGATCTAAGCCATTGGATTAGGGTGTGATCTGGGTCGTCAGATCCAGGAGGTGAATCTGACAAACCACGTCAGCTAAGGACATGTGACACAATCAAGCAATGACAAGTGTCAAGCTGATTCACCATTTCAGGCACATGTAAGTCACGAATCAGATTGCCACGTGGCAGCTATTCAACACATGTCGATCCACGCATGACATCAACAGGTTTACATCACACTGGGATTTAGGTTACCAGGAGTTGGAGGAATCAAGAGTGAAGACTCTTCATCTCAGGAGTCCCGAAATTGCGAAACCGGAAGTCACGAAATGTCGATTCGCTGAAAAGAAAAACGCTGAAATCCCGTCAACCATCCATCTCAGTGGGTTATGTGATCCATTCGATCACCAAAGGTTGTGGACCATTGACTGGCATAAAGAAGGCCTGTGAAGAGTCAAAATCACGACAAGATCTGGACCATTGGGTCCATAGGACATGTGGCGAAAGATTTTCATTTCACTGACTGGAGAGTCAAAGGAACGGGGTTCCCTAACCTCTCGAATTCGCGATATGCGAAATCACGAAACATTCTTAGCCGTAAATTCAATGCTTGATTTGGATCGTTGATCCGAATTTTTTATTTGGAGTATCGGATACCGGGAAATGGAGGGGTCAAGGCTCGAGACTTTTTCGTCATAAGAATGTCGAAATCGCGATATGCGAAATCGCGAAGAGATCTGGACCGTCAAATCATCAGGAATGTGAACCATTGATCCGACTCCATTTCGTAGTTTCAGATACCGAAACTTGGAAGTGTCAAGAACACTTCACCACAGAAACACCGAAATCCCGAAATGCGAATTTGCGATATATAGTTTCGAACTAGCTGGTGGTCACAAGCTGTGGTCGCGTGGGGGAAGGAGATAGTATAGACAAGCTCCTTTTCAGAGTTTCGGGGATCAGGATATGGAGTGTAACAAATATTTACCTCAGGGATCCCGAAATACCGAAATGCGAATTGGCAAAATCAACGCAAGATCACATGAAGTCAATCCAACGGTGTAGGGGATTTTGGGCACGATCGGAGGGCTAATGTTGCTCCTCGCAGTCTAACTGCTGGAAACCATTGATGGTGTCTACCAGAAGATTCGAAGAAACCTTTGTGCGATCGCCAGAGGAGCTGAAGGGTCTCCAAGCTTCATCCAGTGAATGAAGATGATTCTTAAAGGGACTGACAAGTGGATGAGCATTGAAGTTTATAACTGAAACAGAAAGTATAAGCTCAACTATTCCAGAGAAGACGTAGAGTCTCGACTTCCAGAGAGGCTGAGGAATCTCAGCATGACATCCATTGATGCTGAACGCGTGGGAAAACCGCCAAAGAAGATGAAGGGTTACTATGATGATCAGATAGAGCACTTGAGATGTGGAAGAGATTAAGGCGGTGTGAACAGGCAGAGGCATGGTGTACATTACATGCACAAGGTGCATAGAAGCTATAAGTACACAGTACAGAGAAGTGATGAAGTTGTTGTTGCTGAGGTGAAGTAATGCATGTGTGAATAAGTAAAGGGGTGGTGCAACAGCTGAAATGGACATGAAACAAAAGGTGCATTGAATGGGAATGGCACACAGAGCAAAAAAGGCAGAAGAAAAGAATGGGCAGCGGATGCATGCAGGAAGACAGTGAGGAAGAGTGAGTAGAAAAATCTTGCAGAACAATGATGAGACTGGTAAGTTGTTATTGAACACTATATCACTGTATTAAGTTTCAGTATTTCATATTCATAATCCAGGGTGGTAATGAGGTGCTAGGGAGGACTGGTTCCCTCAGAGGTTCAAGTGGGTGCTTGAACACAAGGAGTTGTAGCTTCCTTCTAGTTGGTGCTAGAGAAACCAGGGAGTAAGTGCTTCCTTCTAGTTGGTGCTAGAGAAACCAGGGAGTTGGTGCTTCCTTCTAGTGGGTGCTAGAGAAAATAGAGAGTTGGTTCTCTCAGCAAGTTGAAGCTTGAAAAAAAGAGGTTGTATCCTCACAATGAGTTGGTTCTCATATGTATGATAATGTAAAGAATGTAAATAATACTTATCATATAAAGAAGAAGAGATTTTTACCCTTTATGGGTTTCCTCAGGAAATATTTGTCTCTGTGTATCTCATATATGTGACTGATGTTGAATGTGCCATTGCTTATTTTTCTGCATTATTATGATCATCATTGAGTGCCTTGTAAAGAATTTAAAAGAAGCATAATTGTTTAAGAATGGTAACAACTGATTCACCCCCCCCTCTCAGTTGTCCAACATACCACGCAGACAGGAATACAAAAAAAAATGTTTTTCATTTCTCAGACACCAATATAAAATGCAGATAAGAAATCGAATCATTTTTCCCATTGCCAGGATACCAATACAATGCAGACATGAATAACAAATAAAAATGTTTTTCCATTTCCAGGATATCATTATAAAAATGCAGAGCTGAAATCAATTCATTTTTCCATTTCCAGAATACCAATACAACGCAGACAAGAATAACAAATAAAAACATTTTTCCATTTCCAGGATACCATTATAAAAATGCAGACATGAAATCAATTCATTTTTTTCCATTGCCAGAATACCAATACAATGCAGACAGGAAAAACAAATAAAAAAAAAAATCCATTTCCAAGATACCATTATAAAAATGCAGACATGAAATCAATTCGTTTTTCCATTGCCAGAATACCAATACAAAATGTAGACAACAGTAAGATAACCGAAAGGATCCAATCAACCAAGGACAAAAACAGAGGTAGACAGCTGATAGGTCATCCTTCACTCATCATCCTCGCACAGGAAAGCAGGGCGTTGAGATCCATAGGTCTATTAATGCCAAAGAGACGACCGTAGATCAGGCTCTTGGCGGACTACCCAGGTGAGGACTGATGAGCTAGGGATGATAGGAAAAACCACCACAATGGTCACAATCAAACACCACAAAGAGGTCAAGACATGCGGGGAAATGAAGGCCATGGGAGTCAATCAATCATCAAGCTAGGATATGAAAGAAATTCAGTCATCCATGTAGACAATCCGTTTACTTACTCCAATAAGAATACAGATCCAAGCATAAATCCTACAACAATCTACCATACAAAAATGAAGAGAGTGTACCATTGCCTGATTGCCCGCTCTGAATGACGTCCCGCGCGCTCCGCGCATCTACCGCTTGCCGACTGCCGAGACTCCATCGGTACCTCCCAGCCAATGCTAGGGGTAATCTTCTTCCCCCTTAGCCCCCCAAGCTGCAAAGAGGCCACACACACTATCCAGAGATTCAACTAGCTCCCAGCTCGCCTCGCAAGGCCGAGCCACCACTCCTCACTGAGCTGGGTATCCCAACTCCCACAAGCTAAGTCAGTCAAGTAGAGATTTATGCATCGTAACTTTATGCAAACATAAGAGATCCTTACTCCTCCTCCCTCCCTTATATAGATTTTTGAACCCCTTTACCTTCCCAAAATCCTAATTAAATTAATGTTTAATAAATTAATTCCTAAAAGTCCTCCCCGTACAAGTGTCACTCATCCCCTTCATTCCTCCATACATTTAATTCTTTAATTAATTAATTACCCTTATTTCCCTCACCCACCTAGAGTCACTCCTAGAATCGCTCCTAGGTGCCCCCAAATTCCCTTATAGGTTTTAATGACTTTCCCCATTATTAATTTGCTAGTTCAGTTTAAATTAGAAAGTTCTTAAATGCTAGATACCTTACTAAGTTTGACTTTATGCTTTTCCCCTTGTGTTTCCCTTTTCTTTTTATGTTTCCCTCTTTTCCTAGTTTCCTAATTATTTTAGATTTCCCTCTTTCCCCTTTTCATTTATAACTCAAATTGGTAGGTGTAGAAATTAACTTTTTCCCTTTTGCCTTTTTAATTAATAAATTTTAAATTATCATAATATAATAAAACAATTATTTCCCCTTTTTTTTAATTTTTATCCCGACAAATTTTTATGAATCAATTAAATTGCTTACTCCCTTCTTGTTACAAGATTAATGAAGATTATCATCATTATTTATTTAATTTTTATTTTTATAAATATCTATCTATCTATCTATCTATCTATTTATCTATCTATCTATCTATCTATCTATCTATCTCTCTCTCTCTCTCTCTCTCTCTCTATATATATATATATATACATATTTAAAAGGATAGAAAAAATTCTGCCACAGTATAATTTAAACCTAGACTTTAATTTTTGTGTTGGGCGACAATTTATTAGGGAAATTGTTTTAAAAATTTCTTATTATGTTATTCGTCCTAAGGCCATCTAGGTTCATTCATTTATCATTAACAATGCGATGTGCCATTCAGGACGCACTACGTGCTCCAAGGGTGTCACTCACCTCTTGACTGACTTAGTAGACATAAAAAAACCCTGGAGTCAATACTTCGCTAGGTGAACTTGTGGGAGACTAAGGGTCTTTAAGCAATAAGGCCCCTGCCTTATTGCATACCCCTTAGAATCATCATGAGCGACTGTCTCAATCTTCCCTCATGACATCATGGGTCCTCTCGAACTAGGTAAATGTTAACCTACATTTCGAGCCACGACGAGAGTGCTAGTAGGCTGTGGCAGGGTTGTTGTCCACACCCCTCCCTCAACATATCTGGTAGTCGTGCGTGACCCCTCTACTCCACATGTGAGTCTGGTTGACAAGCTATCGTCAGCCTGCATCATCAATGAATCATGTTAGAAACATATCCATAATCATATCATCTAATCAGATGCACTAATATCACAATAAAACAATCAAACCCCAATGGTACACTCCCCGACTCGATCTGGAGTCCAAGGGGTTCCATCGATGCCTTTGCATCCTCGAGGTCAAAAATCCTACACACTCAGTAAAACCGAGTCAATAGCACCTATCTATGTCAATGCAGTAAAACAACATGTCACCAACCCATAACGCCTCATAATCAAAATCAATGTTTTAATAGCATAAAATTTGGATCACTTGCAAGCAAGTGTCCTCAAAGAATAAGTTCGCTCAGTGCGCAAGAGCGGGATGTTACAAACTTTGAAGCCTTAGTAAAGGGTCTTTACACATGGTATCAGAGCTGTAGTTGAAACACTGGAGCCTTAAGGGCCTACCTTAAAATGAATGTAAATGTTCAAAAAAATAATTCCACTGTTTAACGAACCAAAAAATAGTGAGTATGTCATACTAGAGAAAAACCCATAAATTTATTTCTTGGTTTGGGAAAAATATGAAAATATATATATATATTGCAGTTTTCATGTCATTTAAATTGAAAACAACCTAAAAACAATTGGAAACAACCTAAAAATGGAACCAACCGAGAACTGAAAATAGTCCAATACTAAAAACACCCAAAAGAATCCTAAGAGAAAAGTAACTTTGAAGCCTTAAGAAAACCCTAAAGTTAAAATAATGAGAAGTAAGTAAGAAATCTGGCATAGTGTCTAGTCTCTATCCACGTATTCAAGCCACCTACACACCTATGAAAGTCCTGACCTCACCGGTAAGGACAGAGAATAAAGAATATTAAGAAGTACAAAGAATAAAGAAGATTAGAATCTTAATTCTGAAAGAATATGGAAATATATATTAGATATACATGTAATCCTAAGATATTTTTGTATGAATTAGAGATTTACATTTATTACATGTAAACAAAATAAACATATATATAAACTGTAATAATAATAATGAAATCTTCTTAAAAAAAATAAAATCATGTTAATAAGCACATTACACAAACAAAATCTAAAACAAACTTTTAAGAAAAATAAAAATAAAAATCCATTTTGCAAATGAAGGAAAATAACGAGGCCTGATAAAAAAATAAAATATAACTAAAACAACTAAAATTTTCCTGGCAAATAAACCAGATTGCGTCGAGCTTGGAGGCTACGGGCCATGGTCGCCATGGCCGAGCCTACCTCACCACCACTCAACAATAAACCAAAAGGAATTTTGTTTTGGGGTCGTGGCCTCTGGAAACACACATATTCTACCAGATTGTGTTTCCACAAATTCTACCATATTGTACGTCGTCACTAATCGCACCAGTGGTTTGATGAAAGAAGCATCCAAAACCCACCACGACCAAGCCCTATATGCTTCCTCGTAACCCTTTTTCAAGTGGAAAAACTCTCTTATGAACCAACGATGAAGCTTAAAACATAGAAAAATAATGATGTTTGTTGTGATTTGCACGACAGTGAGAAGTTGAGAAGAGAAGGCCCGACCTAGAAACCATGGCTATGCCCTTGAGGTGGTCATCCATAGAGCCATGGCCTCCCTCCTTCATCCACTCGAAACCCTAAGAGAAACTATGAGCCAGGAAAATGAAGCTCCCCAAAATAAATGATTTGGAGATGGGTGGAGACACGTTTCACATTTAATTTATCGTTTTTTGGATGGGGATGTGCCGGAAAAATAAATGAGTCGAAGATGGGTGGAGACACGTTTCACATTTAATCTAATTTTTTTTGGATGGGGACGTGCCAGAAAAATAAATGAATAGCAGATAGGTGGAGATCCATTTTGCATTTAATTTATTTTGGGTTATTTTTGGGTGGAGACGTGTCATAAAAAATATGTGGGTGTGGGCCTCACATATTTATTAAAGTCAAAAGTTTAATTATTTATTATTTAATTAAAATTTAATTTTTTTTATTATTAGTTAACTACTAATAAGTTCATTAGGTCTTTAATGTGGTGTGGTGACTGATTTTATTTATTTATATATAATTATAAAATTAAATATATAAAAATAATATTTGATATTATTGATTTAAAAAAACAAACAAACAAGACAATACAATTTATCAAAAAAAAAACTTAAAAAAAAAGGCCATGCCTCTAAGAGGGTCTCAATTTATCAAATTTTAATTCCATTTTTATTTCATAATCTTTGAAATTTGTAAAACTAAATTAATCTTTATGATTTTGGAAAGATCTACCTACCAATAAAATGTCTCATCAATCTATTTCATAATCTTGAGATTCGTAAAACTAAATTAATCCGTATGATTTTGGACAGAGGAATAAATCTCCCTGCTAATAAATTGTCTCAATCACAGATTGTTTAGCTTGTTTAGCTATGATGATTTGGTATCTTATATTTGTTTATTAGAAATTCTATCACTTCAAATTTTGTAACCACATCATAGTTTCTGGTTTCTGTGTGGCCTGATGTTCAAATTAAGTTTGTAATTAATTTGAAACTTTGAATTATGTGAAGGTTCCAGAATTTTGTATTTTGCAATTCATTTTAAATTTTGATTTACGTGAATAAAATTATAAAATGTTATTGACCAATTATTTTCTATTATGTTCAACATTTATATTTATAAAAAAAAAAAAATCAGATAAAAAAAAACTAATATAATATGTATATAGTCCATGAAAACTCAGCACTATATAGTACTCGAGAGAATAATAATAATTGTTAGAGGCAGTATAATAATAATAGTTGCATCAAACCTACATTGAAATATGACTTAAATAATTAACCTACATTGAAATATGACTTAAATAATTGTTACATCACATCCAAACATTGAAATATGACTTAAATAATTGTTGCATCACATCCAATTAGCAATGAGCACACGGGATAGTCATTTAATGTTAAAGAGCTACATGAAACAATCAAGACAAAAGCTTAATCTAAGTACTATATACCCTCGATAGATCTCTATTGTTCACTTTACTTTTATGTTTTTCTTTATATACATGTACCTTTAAAAATATTATATATATATATATATATATTAATTAAATAATAATAATAATTAAATTTATATATTAAAATAAAATAAAGGTTAATATATAATATATTATATTAATATTTTAAATAAAAGATTAGCAAAAAAAAATTAACAATGACTATATATAATGGGTAAGGGATTAAAAAATCCATAAAGGGGTTTTGGTTTGTTGAAATTTTGATTTATTTTATTATGATTCGTGTATATATGTTGGGGTAAATAAATCTTAAAGATTATTGTGGAGAATGCATCCATTTAATTAAAAATTCCAGGCAAGAAGATTGAGGCTTGTTATTGAGAAAATAAGTCATTTACCAAATGGATCCATTACAACATAAACCAATTCAAGAAATGAGTGTTTGGAAATATAACAAAAGATGTTGGAGTGTAAAAAGTTTTTCATTGCTTAAATGAAAGACTTGAGGGAGTTCTAAGTGGTTGCAAGAGTTTGTAAAAGAAGTAGTAAGTAAAACAAGTTTGCTTAAAGAACTTTATGGATAAGGATTTATAGTTAAGGTAATTGAATCCCCAAATTATTTAACTTGTGAAAATTACCTATTTAAATAGATTGTCCAAAATCATAATAAAATGAGTTAAGTACAACTAATATTTATAAATACATAAATCATAAATTAATAAATTATTCTACATAGATAATATTAATATCAAAATCTATATTATGTTTAGTGATGTCAATGACATCCACAACTTGTGGAATATGCATAAAGTACAACTAGCCATGTAACCTCATTTTCTCTTTTCTTTAAGAGCCCTACAATATCTTAACACTAATTGTGCCATATAACGACAACATATAAAGTAACCATATAATAAATAAATAGAGAAGGTAAATTTAATAGGGTAATATTTAATGTAATTGTAGTAGGAGTATAAGAAGGAAATATGTAAGAATAGCAAGTGCATTGATGAGTTGTGAATTGAATGAATATATAGACTAGGAAGAGTAAAAAGAAACAACAAAATAGAATGCACTATAAAGAAGGAAGGTGGTAAGGAGTGATGGTAAATAGTAAAAATTGAGTATATTAAACAATAGTGTAGTAAGAGGGCAAGCAAGAGTAGAGGGTAGTAGTGACATGCAAAGGAAAAAGTAACAACAAAATAAAGTCAACAGAGTAGCAGTTTGTATAGAGGGAAAATTAAGGAAGCACATAGGTGAGATACACAGAGTAATATAAGTGGTGTGCAATTAAATAGTAGATAGTGGGTTCAAAATGAAGTGGATGAGTAATAAGGGGAAAATTTTAGCAAAACAATTATGTAAAATGCAATAAGGAAGAAGATGATATATATACAAATCATCATGTCATTGAGAGTTAAAAAAAAAAAAAAAGATAAAGAAAACAAAGAGAGTGTAATTAGTGGTTAGAGTAATAGACTCAAAAGGTGAAGAGAGTGATGTATCGTAAATTGAATGGGAAAGAGAATAAAATAATAAGAAAATGTAAATACATAAAGTATATTGAAAAGTACAAGGATGTGTTATTAGTAAGATTAGAGAATAAGGTGCATAATAAATTAGATCAACACAAGTTATTGGATGCATATAATATAAATAAAATTTGTTCTTGTGTTGTAATAAGTAAGGATAGTGGGTCAATGATGGTTGATTAAATCAATTATGGAAAGGAAATAACACAAATGATTAGGCCATTTGATGATGTTTTAAGTAGGATAGAAAGGTGGATAAGAAGTAATATGAGGGAGGGTAAAGATGGAGTTAAAATTGAGTTCAAGGTGTATTGGAAATGCATGAACTAGCAATATGATGTAGTATACGGAAGAACAAAATAATAATAGTTGATTAAGCATAGTGAAGCATGCTACACAAGTGGTAAATTGAATGTATTCTATAAAAGTGAGAGAGAGTAGTTGGTTGGAGTAAGAAATAAAAGGTTTATGAGATATTGAGATAATAAGATGATGAGGGCATAAATATTATAAAGTATTCATTTAAGAAAGGATGTTGTGTTTAACAAAAAAAATGTATCAAATGTAACCACAAATAGAAATGTGTAAAATGAATGCTAAATAAGACAATACAGTATAATAAATGTTAAATGAACTGTAGAAAATATGTTAAGGAGTAATAATGTAATGAAAGCCTAAGTGATACCATAATGGCCTATCTTGTGAATAAAGAACTTGAGTTCATAATGATAATGGAAATTTCATGATAATATGTTTTATTACATCGTGAGTTGTAGTAAGAAATTTGGACACAATGGAGGTCCGCTAAAGAGGGGTGGCCACAATTAATGTATAAATAGCCTCAACTTATTGTAGTCAAATGAAGGTCAAGTGGGACCACTATAGCTCAATATCTACGACCTTGGAGGACATAGAGACCATGCATCGAGAACATCCTACACTTTTAACCTCAACTTTAAGATAAAGTTTCCTAAAGGATGGGTGTATGTAACACCACCTTTTGACTTAGACAATTAGGATTACCTGAGGCCTAATCACCTTTATTTTCTATTCATAGTGAAACTATTAATGATACACTTGAACTTTTAAGACGTATGAATCTTTATGAATGTTTAAATGTTATTTGAATGATGATGAATATGATGCGATCGATTATGAGAATGTAAATTCTATGAATGTTTAAATGTTATTTGAATGATGATGGATATGATGCAATCGATTATGTAAATGAAAATTCTATGAATGAGTAACATTAATTGAACTATGGGGATATTATGAGATCTATTTCTAACTTGAAAACTTTGATATTAAGTTGTTGGTAAGTGGATACTAAATTGAGATTATGGTTGTAGGCAATTACATGATGATAATGCATAGATATGTATGAGTTTGTGTTACAGACTAATTTGCAGGTCAATGGGCTATGAAATAGCCAAGGGATAATGGTAATGAAAGTGGATGTCTTGACCACCGACCAAAAAACAATATGGTACGAATCTTTGTATGTGAAATTATATTGGTTTGAATGCATTGTTATGATATGTGGACCAGTGCAGGATTTCAGGTGGTGAGACTGCCTAAAACTGAATAAACGATGAAAAAATTCCCAGCAACACGGTGCCACTGTATATTCCATTGTAGGGTGTGGACCCTAGTCCTATTAGGAGGGGTGGAGGCATTTCCCACCATGTATCCTACGAAAACTAGAATCATGGGAGGACGGTGTTAGCTCACGCTCCCCTAGACGTGTGATGATGTCTGTCAGTTGCCTACTGGGGAAGCTTGGTTAAGATAGTGACACTTCCTCTTGCGGGTTCTATTTGGAGTTAGGTAAATATAGTTGATGCTCCAAGATAGTCCAGCAGAGGAAGGATATGAAGGGAAGATGGAAGTAAGTCAGGGAGGAAGGATGAGTAGAAATAGTTAAGTGTGTATGGAGATTTGACTTATGGTGGAATTTATTGTTTTTCCTTCTGAAAATAAAAGGTGTATATATGTATATTCATAATTACTTAACTAAACTACAATTGTCTAAATAAACATTGTTGAGATAGATTATTGTAATTAAGGGATTTCTCAAACAATTGAATGGTTTATTATCTTTTATAAATTGAATAGTCTTGTTGATTGGATTGGATGCATACAAATATTACTATAGAGGTGATAGTTATTGTTATTAATACATGCAAGAGACTTGTATGTACTAGATACACATGCATTTCTTGCACATGTACACTAGTATGTATGAATTTTCTTGGCTTACTTACTGATAATATTGGTTATTGGATATGAATGTGTGAACCATGTGTCTTTTCCCTTGTATCATAAAATACTTTAACTTCGGGATGAAGTTTTCTGAAGGGTGGGTGTATGTAACAAACCTAAGTAAAAAAATCAATTGTCATGATTTAAATAATTGTTTAATGTATATTAGTTTAATTAATTAATTAATTAATTGTCCTAGTTAAATATTTCTTGAATGTATATTGGTTTAATTAATTAATTAATTAATTTCATGATTAAATATATGTTTAATACAATCCATCTTAAAAAATTATTAATTATTATTTTGTATCAGAAGATCAACCCATTAATGAAAAGGGGATAAGGTGGTTGACACCTAATTGAGGGAGGGTAGTTGAGAATTAAATTAAAACAGAAGGCGATGAATGATGGGAGGGGAGGATAAGGCAAGGGGGAAACATTATTTTTTGGGGAGGATGGTATTACGGGCTCTGTTTTTTTTTAGGATCTGGTTGTGGTTTTGTGGAGGATCTTGTTGTGGTTTTGCGGAGGATCTTGTTGGAGGTCTATCACAGGGGGCGCTGGTGTTGCTGCGGATTTTCGGCTCGGGGGGGCAGGAAACCACAAGGGTTCCTGGACCTATGGAGTCAGAGAGGCTCTGTTACTAGCTGGCTGGGAGGAAAATATTCAGTTTTCAGGCAGTTTGAAGCGGTCTTCAGGCAGTTAGAAACAATAGGAAAGAAAAGGACAAATTTCTTCTTCAAGAGGTATTTTACTAGTATCAATTTTGTCTGAATGAAAGATATGGTACTAATTTTGTCTGAATGAAAGTTATGATATGTACCTATGTTTGAAATTGTGTAATATGTTGAGTAATCTATTTTGTGACTATTTTGGACTGTATAAAATGAGAATTTAATATTTAGATGGTTAATTTTCTAGAACTTCAACATAAATTAGTTATATTTGCTATAATACATATATAATTAGAAATTTGATGTTGTGTTGAAGAAAGGAAAAGTAATTTAGATTACAAATTTACCATTTAACTTTGAAGCCTTAGTAAAGGGTATTTACATTTTAGTCTTCATAGATAGATCTACTTTACCTAATCATATTGAGTGGGAGGAAGAATTCATTTTCTATTCTTTGCAGGACTTTAGTTACATTGAAGAGCTTGGAGATCAAGATGAAGGATTGGAGCAGTGAGGACGAACATCGCAACAAAGCACGCCACATTATCCTTCTCTCTTGCTTGATTGATTGAGTTAGATCTATAGGGACATTAGAAAATATTTGTCTACTTCTGTATTTGGAACAAATATAGGGGTCTTGGTTCAAAGGGGACCTTAGCCTATCTATAGGGTAAGATTGATCACAATAGAAAAATGGCGACTCCACTGGGATCAACTTTTGACTAGTCTTTCCTTATTTTTGTCTTAGGTACTTGATTATGATTAGATATTTATTGTTTGATGCTTCATTCTGATCTATTTCCCCTTCCCTCTTCCTCATTGAAGAGTTTACAAATCCATTGAATGAGTCTCTACTGAGTATTAGTTGTTGGAATCTTTTTTTGAGGATTTCAGAAACTGACACTCCCTTGCAGTTCACACCAAAGTTCCATTAGATTGACTGGCACTCCCATTAAACCTCCTAGAGGGTGTATTTTTTCTGACTGGAGCTCCCCTGAGCTTCCTAGAGGGTTCCATGGCGCTCTGTCTCTTTGAGGATATGGGTGCCAATATCATATTTTGTTGGTTTTTCCTGTTTCTTCCCCATTCTTCTCAATCTACTTTTGAGAGGATTTTAGCCCATAGTCTCCTAGATTATCTTTCAGTTTGTTTGGCTTGAGAATTTGACATTTATCACTCATTTTCATTTCCTTCTTTGAGTTTGAAAATCTCTCCGATTTGTGACCCCCCTGGGTTAACAAGATACCTTGGTTCATCCTTCCTTTCAGTTATCTGATCTTCGTCTCGAACAGATTTCAGATTGCTTGACTGTTAAGAATTTTATGTCAACTAGGCTTTGCAAAGATTATTTTGTTTTAATCCTTTTTTTCTTCATTGAAACATCCCACTTTCTAATGATTAGGAATATCTTGTTTTCCTCAACATAGCCTTGAACATTGTTTCTTGTTGCTCATTTCTTGAGGATTTTCAGGAGTGTTTGTCTTCTTTCTCCTTTTCATCTTCGATTCCTTAATTGAACAAGTTATCTCACACTTGTTTTCTTTAAGTTCTCATCATATTTTGAGTGCGCTTTGTTTGATTTATTTTTTCTTCATATTTCTTTGTATCAAAAAATGATCTCTTTCATTTCACTTGAAAGTTAAGAAGAAAAACAGTTTGCATATTTCATTCCATACATAATCAAACAAAGGAATTTTTTTCAATCTTTAGGAAATTTGTTTTGGTACACGTTTGAAAAAAGAGCTAGTTTTGCATGTGCATTTCGGTTTTCAAAAACATTTCTTGGTAGTTTGGCATCATATTGATCCCAGAAATTGAAAGTTGCATTGATTTGAGTGCTTTATTTTGTTAAGAATAATATAACTGGGTGAAATCGTGAAGATGGGTTACACTTTTGCTTGTTTTATGAGAAAAAAAAATGTATTTTCACAAGTTCTTCAAATTCCAGCATACAAAAGTATTTTTTTTATTTAGAATTTCACTTTATAGTAAAAACAAAACTTGTGAAGAATTGTGTTAGCTTTCCAATGAGTATTTTTCAAAAAACAATTATCACGATTTGATATGTCAATTTGACAATTGTTTAATAGTATGTTCCTTAAACATGAAAGGAATGATAATGAGTTACTTTTTTTTACAACAATGTATCTATTATTAAAATTATGTTTTTAAGAAATGAATTATACTGCAACAATCTACAAAGACTCTATTTTATTATGACTATAATTTTGAATCTAACGGATGAATATTATAATTTATAGAATTTTTTGAAGTTGACCAAGCTGAAAATGTTGCAGATTTTAAACACATGTTTTTCTACACCTTGTATCTATCTTAATTTTTACTTAAAACTAAAGTCTAAATATACCCTTTTGAAAAGAACAATTTAAGGATTATGAATGTATTTGTTTCCAATTTTTTCACTGTATATTTTTAGAGATACTGATATTTCATTTCACCGAATCATAATGTTTGCTGAAAATATTATGTAGTGTTTTTTTTTTTTAAATTAAATAAAATTAGATAAAAATAAAGAAAATGAATTTTTTTTTATAAGAATTGAAAGTAGATTCAATTTTGGAAATTCCGGTGTAATTTTCGAAACCAAATTCTTAGTATTTGCAGGAGTCTGCAACCTCCAAAGTTTAGGTAATCTTGGGGAAATTCTCTGGTTTTTGTTTTCAGTCCCAATTTAATGTTTTCGGCCGAAAGACTAAAATCTAATGGAAACTGTCAAAACTGAACGGTTTCCAAGGTTTTCGGCCGAAAAAACCTTCTTTCGACCGAAAGGTTGTAGAGAAAATTCTGTCGGTCGAAAAAAATGAAAAGACACATTGTATCGTTTCATTTCGCTCCAAATTGTATAAACAGACTTTCGACCGAACACATTTAACACAATTCATTGGATGGACAGACATATATAAGCTTAGGGATAGGGATTTCAAAGCATTTCTATTACTGATTGTAGTTGTATTTTTTTCTTTCTTTATTTCTTCCCTCTATTCCATAGGCCTAATCAGAGGATCGATATCGATACATGATGGTTTTCTAGAGAAATTAAACAAAGTTTCAAATCATCTTTTTGGTTTTTTTGAAAAAGTTAATTGATGTTTGTTCAAGTTTTTATTGGAATAACAATTTATATGTTGAAAGATAAATGTTGAGCATTTTTTCAAGGTGAAGTCTTTGTTGAACATATCTTTTACAGATAACTATAAAAGTCATGGGAAACAAAAGTTTGCGC